>PVHP010012023.1:0-43899 GCA_004024765.1 Zapus hudsonius
AGCCATTCCCCTCCTCCCATCCCTTACCCCTCATTCATAATCTCTCACTTCTTACTACTAGTCTGCATAAAGAACACAGTTATCCTGATTAAGGACCACATATGAGGGAGAATACGCGGCATTCGATTCTCTGCTCTTTTGAGTGATCACTTAGTAAGATCTGCTCGAAGTCTGACCATTTTTTCCTAAATTTCGATATATCATTTTTCCTTTCAGCTGAGTAAAATTCCATTGTGTAAATACACCACAGTTTCTCTATCCATTCCTCCATGTATGGTCATTTGGGTTGATTCCAATACTTGGGTATTATGATTGAACTGCTATAAATATAGTTGTACGAATGTTTCTGTGTCGAGGTGTGACATCTTGTGGATAGATGCCTAGTAGAGGGATAGCTGGGTCCACTGGTAATTCTATGTCTATTGTACTCAAAAGTCTCCACACTGCTTTCCATAGTGGTTGAACAAGTTTGCAATCCCAACAGCAGTGAATGAGGGTTGCTTTTTCCCTGCATGCTCGTCAGCAAGGATCTTTGTTGGTTTTCTTTATTATTGCCATTCTGACAGAGGTAAGGTGGTATCTCATTGTGGTTTTGATTTGCATTTCCCTGATGCTTAAGGATGCTGAGCACTTTCTTAAATGAGTCAAGGCCATTTGTGTTTCCTCCTCCGTGAATTCTCTGTTGAGATCAGTGTCCCATTTTGTGAGGGGGAAATTTGGGTTTTTGCTATTAATTTTTTTGAGTTCTCTGTCGGTTCTTGAAATTTTTGGATCCTCTCCCATTGTTAATTTCTAGCTTTAATTCATTGTGGTAGGATATGATGCAGGGGATTACATTGATCTTTCTGAATTTGCTGAGGGATGATTTATGACCTAGAATATGGTCAATTTTGGAAAAAGTTCCATGCACCGCTGAGAAGAATGTGTAATCTGTATCCTTGGGGTGAAATGTTCTGTAGATGTCTGTTATCCCTAGTTTATCAATGGTGCCATTTAGCAGCTTTATTTCCCTGCTTGTCTGTTGTTTCTACCATCTGTCTAGGGATGACAGTGGAGTGTTAAAGTCACCTACTATTATGGTGTTGGTATCTATATCTGTTTTGCTTTTGAGTAATTTATGCCTAATGAACTGAGGGGCCCTTGCATTTGGTGCATACATATTTAGTATAGTGATTTCTTGCTGTATTGTTACCTTGATGAGTAGGCAGTGGCCATCATCGTCCTTTTTTATTGCTGTTGGCTTAAAGTCTATTTTGTCAGATATTTGAGTAGCCACGCCTGCTTTTTTATTTTTCTCACATGCCTGGAAAATTGTTTTCCACCCTTTTATTCTCAGTAGGTTACTTACTGTCTTTAGCGATAAGGTGTGTTTCTTGTAGGCAACAGATGGAAGGATCTATTTTCCTGACCCAACTGCTATCCTGTGTCTTTTTATCGGAGAGTTGAGTCCATTTACATTCAAAGTTATAACTGTGAAGTTTGCCATGTTGCAGAGAATATGGAGGTTGGTATCTGAGCTGTTGCTGCTATCTCTTTTGTGTTATCTTGATTGTTCTCTGTTCCTTTCCTGGGGTAGGTTATTTGTTTCGTCTGCAAGGGATATCTCATGAAGTATCTTTTGAAGGTTTGGTTTAGTGCTCAAGTAATTGTAAAGCTGATTAGTCTCGTGGAATACTTTAATTCCTCCATCAATTATGATGGATAACTTTGCTGGGTAGAGTAGTCTAGGTTGGAATCCATTCTTCTTTAGGCCTAGAATCGCTTTGTTCCAAGCTCTCCTGGCTTTTAAAGTTTCTGTGGAGAAGTGTGACGTGATTCTGATGGGTTTTCCTTTTTACGCGAGTTTCCTTTCTCTAGTTGCTCTAAGGACTCTCTCTTTATCCTCAATGTTTGGCATTGTAACTAAGATATGTCTTGGGGGTGTTCCTCCTTTGATCCAATTTGTTTGGGGTTAGGGTTAGGTATCTCTTTTGGTTGTACAGGACTCGTTCTTGCCAAGTATGGAAATTTTTCTTGAATAATTCTATTGAAAATATTTTCTATGCCCATCGTTTGGTTTTCTTCTCCTTCTGGGATCCCCATGATCCTGAGATTAGGTCTTTTTATGGTATCCCACATTTCCCTTGAGTCTTGTTCACTTGCTCTTTTGAATTTTGTCAAGGTTCTGATTTCCCTTGAATTCTCCTCTGTTCTGTCTTCCTTGTCTGAGGTTCTGTTTTCCCAGTGATTATTCCTGTTGGTAAGAGATTCTAGGGATATTCTTAATATTTCAATGTGGTTTTTGTTTTCTGCAACTTCTTTCTGGGTTGCTTCTATCATCCTGTTTAGATGTGATTTCATTTCAAGGTTTGATTTAATTACTTCTTCTTGACAGTCATTCTTATATTTGTAGATGTCTTTGGTTAATTTGGAAAGCTGGTTTTTTATACTTTCAGTTTGTTGACTTGTCTTTAGTTCTGATATGTCTCTTCTGACATCCATTTGGTTCTCCTCTTATATGTTAAGCTTGGTGGAAATCTAATGAGCTGACCATGTACCCATTCAATATGTTGGTCCATCTTTTCTTGCATTAGTAACATTAAGTTCTCCTTAGGACCTGTGCCAGTATGATTGGGGTTTAGTGTCGTTTCATCCTGGTCATGCTTCTGTTCTCTCTTTAGTGGTGTTTTTGTTGTCATTTGGTGCAGTTTCCTCAGCTGGTGTAATATTCTTGCGTTGAGGTCTGCCCATTTCAATTCTACTTGAGGTGTTGGCAGAATGCCTTTGAGATATCAGCAGGGGTCGGTGGGTGTGGGGGATGGCAGAGTGCAGTTGGCATTGGGGCAGTTTCAGTTGTTGGGCTGTGGGCGTTGGTGGTTTTGGGGAGTGATAGCGTACCCCCGGATGTCGTGGGTATGGGGGTGGGGCCACCAATTTAGGCAGGCCAGGGGAACAGGCCCACAGAGGTCTGCATCCCAGGGGATGGGGTCAGCGGGGGGAGGGGCGGGCAGTGAGTCTGCTGAGATCCCTGGAACTAGTGTTGCTGGGATCTCTGGTCACAGATAGAGGGGCTGGTCAACACTGGTGTCTTCAAGTGGTAGGGATCCTGTGCTCAGAGGTGCCTGTAATTCAGCGGGCGTTCGCAGCTTGTGTCCACGATCTGGATCCCTGCTGAGAATCCTGGCCCTTATTTCCCAAGGTGTGCAGCATGTCTGCTAGTCAGCCATCTTCCCAGGAAGTCCCATCTCTTCCCTGGAAGCCCATCGGTGATTCTTATTTTATGTTTGCAAATTGCAGGAGCTGGAGTGGATTCTTTCTGCCACATTTTGAATACATTAATTTCAATAGTCCTGAAACCCTGGTTACATATCAGAATTCCTTGGCTGGTTTCTTTTACTTTTCTGTGTTTTGTTACTTACTTTTAAATTGATACATAATAATTACACAGTTTTGTGGTCCAGTGTGATATCTTGTTAGTCACTGGAAGGAGGTAGGCTTCATAAGTACATCCACACTGCCTGTCCTCTGGGTTTTATGCAATAATTTGTGCCATTAGCTGACTCTGTGCTACAGGAGTGTAGTTCAGTTTCCCCAGTTATATTCTTTCACAAAAGCCTTTAGGGAAGTTTCCAAGTATCAGCCTGTTGGCGTGCTTGTTCTTCCAGCATTCTCTTATTCTGAGGAACCAAAAGCATTTTAGTGGCGGTCACTTTACTGCCCTGCCCACATCCTTGGATTACTAAGATGCTTCAGATCACAAGCTTCCATGTATGCTGTTGAACTGTGTTTCCCTTTGCTTATATAAACTCCTCATGATGGTTTCCTGTGGGGACCCCCTGAGAACCAGGTTGCTTTGTGATATGGACCTGCTGGCCATCTGTCTTTCTTAGTACTGCGGTATAGGTGGTACATTTAACCTTTTTCCTTCAATTTTGGATTTCTCAGGAGCCCTTAGGTTCTCTTCCTGCCTGTACATTAAACTTTTGGTGCCTCTTCAGACCACCACCTGGCCTCTTTGTTATGGTAAAGTTAGTCCTCCTAGCCACTATATTACCTATGTGCTGTAGAGAGGAGGAATCTCCTGGTTATACATATTCCATAATTGCTCCTTTAATAGAGGGTTCTCTGAATGTAACCATACTTGAATTCTGTGTCAGAGGAAGTGCTGTGGGTCAAAATCCATGTCTCTGACAGGGAATTAAAAGTTCTGGTTTTTGAGACAGGGTCTCACTCTTGCACAGCCTGACCTAAATCTTACTCTGTAGCCCAAACTGCCCTTTAAATCATGGTGACTCTCCCCTGAGGACATAGGAACACACATCTATTTATCCAAGACAGGGCTCAGAACACAGACTAAAGTATGACTGCAGGCAAATCCAGTTTTGTTCAACCAATGAGATTATTGGGGTTGCTTACAGAGCAGGGTGAGGGGTTTCTTACAGGAGCATGGGAGGTTCAAGAGCAGCTGCATCATTACAAAGTCCCACCCCGTCATGGATGGCAACCTCATGGAAGCTACATTATGGAGTCCCACTTTTAGTTAACCTTCTACCTCCTATATAATCTAGCTTCCCCCCAATATCACTTACAACTGGGGGGGAGGTCAGGTAGGAAAAATTCCTGAAATTCCAGGTGAGGGGCTTATTATACTCCTCTTCTCCACCTACTAAGGAGTTGTCAATAGCTCCATTACCATTACTGTAACCTGGTATCACAGTATTGTTCTACTCCAAAGTTTTCATAGCTACCAGATCAAAATACTCTTTACCTCAAAATGGCTTCATGTTATGCCCAGAGGAAAAAAATATATAATACTCCTATATCAGCCATCTAAGTGCTGGGATAGCAGGTTTGAGCCACTATTCTTAGCTAAATTGGAGGTGGACAAGCAGGGGGAAGCAGGCTATAACACCCATAAGCCCACCCTGTAATAGTCAGGGTTTTCTAGAGGAAACAGTTGATTTAACAGAATATAGTAAAAGGGGAATTTATTGGGATAGCTTATCACAGTCCAAAAATAGCAATATTCAGGCCCACAGGTGAAGGAACCAGTAGCTGTTCAGTCCATGTGGCTGTATGCCTCAGCAGTTCCAATTCAGTGGACAAGGCCTGAAGGTTCCCTGGAGAGAGGCTGCTCTTCAGTCCATGATATGAGGCCAAGGGAACTAAGTTCCAATGTCCAGGAAGGGTAGTATAGCAGGATGCAAGAGCAAGTCACAAAAAAGCACCAGCAACCAGCGGGGGGGGGGGGGAGATGTTGTTCCCTTCTCCCCTAGCTTCCTTGTATCGAGGTATCCAGTCCCCTTCTGGAAGGCCCACTCACATGGGGGGAAGGGCTCACTCTCCAGAAGATACTTCCTCATTTTGTCAATCCTTTCTGCAGGCAAGCTCAGAGACCCACCCAAGATTACTGTAGATTATCAAACAGGTTAAGTTGACAATAAACTTAACATTAACACCCCCCCAACAATACACTGCCTGCAGGAAGCTCCAATCTCCAAATTGCCACCAGCTGGTAACCTAGCATTTAGAATGCATGAATCAAACTATTACATTCTACCCCTGGCCCCCATAAACTGATAATCATCCATGATGCAAAATACAATGCATTCAGTCTCTTTAAAAATCAACATAGTTTTATCAATCCCAATGCTGCTCAAACATTTCCATAGACCAAAGTCTTTTAACTGAAGCAAAAATAAACAAACAAAAAAAAAATCTTAATGACAGAATAAACATTCACACTTTGAAAGATGGAACTGGTTATAGAAAAGAAATATTGAACCGATACAGATTTAAAATAAACAGGGAAAACAATAAACTCTGTAGCTCCAAATCCTACAACTTTAACCAGTGACTGGTCTTGGGAGTTCCAAGGCTGCCCATCCAGCTTGGCTGCTCATAATCTGAGGTATACTCCATCCAGTGTCAGAATCTCTCCTTTTGAGCTATCCCATAACCCTGGCATCTCTATTGGGTCTACACTACAACCCTGGGTTCATCCTCATGGCTCTATTTGGCCTCCTCCATTCAGGTAATCCAACAAGCCTTCTTCACACTGTCCATGTCCATTTAAAAAAAAACCTACACTGCACATCCAAAGTCCCTCTCTTTTCTATATTTGTTATACTCCATAGTCCTATGTGGGCCACCAATTTGTTAATCCAGGGGGAATAAAGCTGGATTTGAAGAGCAGGAAAACTCAGCATTTAGGTCCCTTAATACAAAGAGTTTGCATTCTTCCTGCTGGCTGTCCCAATGCAGATCTGCTGGCCCAATCTAATAGTTGTTATGTCCCAAACAATTGCAGCTGAACAGCATCAGTTTCAGTGCAAAGATTTCATTTCCTTCTGTGCAATATCCATATGCTCAGACACGTCTATTTCTATGCAAAGCAACCCTGCAGAAGTATTCAGGATACACGCCGACAGAACACAACAAGCTTCTTATGCAAGCTGCTTCTAGTCCAGTCACTACAAAGTTCTTTCATCCCCCAATATGCAAAATTTCACAGTCTATAATTCTTATTGTATTCATGTCCTTCAACTTTGGCCAGAATGGTTCATGAAGCTGTAGACACAGCACTACAGGGTATCTCTTAGGCCAAGGTTTCAAATCTGTCCATATTCCTCTTGCAAATCATTCCAAAAAGCCAAAGCCATAGAGTCAGGTTTCTAGCAGCAACAATCCCACTCCTCTGGTATGATTATTCCTGTTGTAATCAGTGTCTCATTGCTGTCACAAAGCACCCAACCAAAATAGCTTGAGGAAGGAATGGGTTTATTGTGGCTAACAAACTTGAGGGTGAGTTCCATGATGGAAGAGAAAACATAGCCTAAGCAGAGGATGGACATCACCACATGGCCAGCGTCAGATGGAAAATTGCAGCAGGACACTGAGCCAAACATTGACAAGGAGAAGCTAGGTATAACATCCATAAGTCCACCTATAGCAATACACTGCCTCCAGGAGACTTCAATCCCTCAATTGCCCCCAGCCTAAAACCTAGAATTCAAAACACATAAATTCATGGGGAACACTTGAATAAAACCATCACAACACCTAATTTAAACCACCACATTCTTCCCCTAATCCCCATAAACTCACCGCCATCCATGATATAAAATGCAATACATTCAGTCCAACTTTAAAAATTCCTCATGGTTTTAATCAACCCCAATGCTTTCCAAATATCCCCATAGTCCAAGATCTCTTAACTAAGCTGTAATACATAAAAGAACAAAAATACCCCATAATGGCACAGAATAAACATTCACAGTCACACTGAAAAAGATAACATTAGAGAGAGCAAAGAAAGATGGAGCCAATACAAGAGTAAAACGAATGGTAAACATCAAGTTCTTTAACTCCAAGTCAGACAACTCTAACCAGTGACAAATCTCCAAGTCTGCTAATTCTAACCAGTGATAATTATCTAAAGTTCAAATTCTATCCCTTGAGCTAGGCTCCTCATAGACTGGGGAACAATGCTCCCAGAGTTGGCAGCTCTCCTTGGTGGCCATCTCACAATGATGGCATTTCAAAAAGTCTTGTGGGTCTCCACTGTCACTCACAATTCATTTTCATGGATTCATTGGGTCTCTATACAGGTAAACCACCAGGCCAGTTTTAAAATGCTCATGGCCATTTCCAGAAAACAAAATTATGTTGAAAATGACCCTCTCTTTGCTGCATTTGTTATATTCCATAGTATCAGGTTAGCTACCAGCTTGGTTATCTGGGTGGGGAGAGGGGAATAAAACTGAATTTGAAGATCAGGACACTCAGCAATCAGGACTCTTACTTCCAGAAATGTATATATTCTTTCTACTGTCCAGTGCAGAACAGCTGGCCCCATCTCAATAGTTATAGTCTCTAAAATACTTGCAGTTGAACTAAGCTATTTTTAACCTTAAGCTTTCATTTCTTTTTGTGCTATATCCACCTGCTCATATCAGACCAGTTACATGCAATGCAACTCTAAAAATTTTCAGAACACAGGCAGGTAGAACATAGCAGGGCTCTTACACAAACTGCTTCTACACCAGTTCCAACAAAGTCCTTCCCTTCATAAGCCAATCTTCACAGTCCATTGTTCTTATCCCATTCAGGTCTTTTCACACTGACCAGAATGGTGCATCAAATTGTATTTACAGCACTTCAAGGTGTCTCTTAGTACAATGTTTCAAATTTTTTCACTTTCCTCCCACAAATCAGTTCCAAAAGCATTAACTACCCAACTTCTCTGGTACCAATTTACTGTCATAGTCACTTTCTTGTTGCTGGTAGAAAGTGCCTGACCAAAAACAGCTTATGGGAGGAAAGGAACTTGTTTTTGACTTACAGACTCAAGGGGAAGATTGATAACATTGGTAAATGTGGCATGAGCAGCGGCTGGATATCACCTCCTGGCTATCATCTGGTAGAAAATAGCACCAGAGGAATAGATAAAACACTGTCAAGTGAAAGCTGGCTATAACACCCATAAGTTTGGCTCCAATTCCCAAATTGTCATCAACTATTGTTCAGAACAATGAGTTTATTGGGGAAACTTAATTCAAACTACCACACCATCACTGTCCTGTGGTGTTTTGGACACTAGCCTACCTAATTGCAAATATTCCTATATAGTTTAGGATGTCAGCTTTCCAAACTCTCAGAGAACCAGTTAAACTTTGGCCACATTTCTTATATTACACTAGTACTAAAGAGTCATATGTAATGCTGAGCTTTCCCTTCTCCCTGCTGGTATTTCAGGGACACCTTGAGCCAACAATCAGGCTTTTGTGTCTGCTTGAATTCACTGTCCCATGCTCTTGCCTCACTCTAAGAGCATGAGTCATATTAATACTGTGTGATATGGTTCCTGTGCTCCTTGTGGCCACCAAACTTTCCCTTGCTAGAGAATACAGAGGATTTTCAGTTGTCTTTCATACAATGATGCCCTGGAATGGGGGGGTTGGGGTACATCCATGACTTATACAAAGTTTCAGGATATGAGATCAACATGCATAATTGTTTGAATTTCAATGAATAGTGATAAAATAAATTCTATTTGTATTAGTATAAAACTAATAAAATAGTACAGAATAACTCTAATTCTAATTGTGCAATGCTGTACAATGATAATCAGAACACATAAGTTAATGGAACCCTAAATAAATTGAAATACAGTATTCATAAATTGGCAGACTTAACATTATTTAAAGCTGGCAATACTCTCTGGATTGAACTACACACTCAAAGCAATCCTCATTGAAATTCTAATGACCTTTCTTTTTGTTAGAATGGATAAATTGATACTGAATTTCATATGGAAATAAATGAGATTTTTGAATGCCCAAGTTAATGTTGTTAGAGAACAATGTAGGAAGACAATAATTTCTAATTTCCAACTTACAACACAACTATAATATCCAAGATTGTGTGCACTGGAATGTAGAAATATGGAGAGATCACTGAATTACAATTGAGAATCCATAAATAAGCCTTTTCTTTATGGTTAATTGATTTTTAACAACTGTGCCTAAACCACTTTATGTGGGAAATAATTGTTTCCGTGTCCAATGGTAGCAGCTGAAAACTTTCATTTGAAAAATTAATTTATGTGTATATTTCACAATATATGTAAAAGTTAACTTAAGTGAATCAAAGACCTGAATACAAGTGCTAAAAATCTCTTACAGGGCAACAAAAGTGGAAATATTTATTACCATTGAAAGAATAAAGTTTTTTAAAAATATTTTTATTTATTCATTTTCAAGCAGAGAGAGAGAGAGAGAGAAAGAGAGAGAGAGAGAGAACCAGGGCCACCACCTTGTGGGTCTGGCTTATGTGGGTCATGGGGAATTGAACCTGGGGCCTTAGGCACTGGAGGCAAGTGCCTTAACTGCTAAGCCATCTCTCCAGCCCCAAGAATAAAGTTTTTTGAATGTTGTATCAAAAGCATAAGCAAAACAAAGGAGAAAACAGGTTAATTGGACTTCAAAGTAAAAAAAATTCCTGTGTACCAAAGAATACCATGAGGACAGTGAAAAGATAACCCACAAATTATAAGAAATGTTTCTAAATCAGATAATATCTGGTAAGAATCTAGTACGCAGGATATATAAAAATACTTACAACTCAATAATGAAAAGACAAATGACAAAAAGTAAAATGGGCTGGGAACTTGGGGTATAGTTTAGTTATAAGAGTGCTTTCCTAGTATGTGTGATCCCCTGAATTCAATTCCCAGAACCACCAAAATAAATTAATAAAATAGAAAAATAACTTTATAGAGTTATTTTAAAAGAAATATATAAATAATAAATGAGCCCATAGAAGATTAGTAGCATTATCAAATATTTTAGAAATGCAAAAAACACATCAATACCATTTCATTCATGAGAATGACTATCACAAATAAATGGAAAATAAAAGATATTCACTTGTACAAGATGAAACGGTTACTCCATACACTGTTCCTTGGAATGTGAAATGGTGCAATTATTTGTGGAAAATATTTTGGTAGTTCTTTAAAAGGTTAAGTGTAAACATTTTTTAAAGTATATTTATGTTGGCTTACCAAGTTTTCTATAATGACATTCACATGTCCTTAGTTTTGATTCATGAAGAAGGTGGGAAGCACCATCCCTATCCCTGCTTTATTCCTTTTCCATTCTTAACCCAGCTTAAACCTTTCTTCCTCATTATTACCTCCCTCCCTCCCCCCTTTTCATGTTCCATGTGTTCTATCACCTGAATAATCCACTTCCCAGCCATGGCCCTTTTGTTAACTTCCTGGGCTCTACAGACTCCCAGCTCCTTTCAGAAGTCAAGGAATATTAATTGAAAATCCTAGTGCCAGGAATGAGTTGTTGGTCAGGAAGACCAAAGAGGCCTACTGCAATATTAGTGATTGCCATTGCTCCTGTTGCCTACCCAAACTAGATGACAAATCCCGATTCCTGAAGACACCACATACTTTTGTTGTCAGAAGCAAAACAAACAAACAAACAAAAACAGCTGGAACTGAGCTGGAAGCTTATTCCCTAAAAGCTAGCTTTCTTATTGCTAGATGATGTTATGCAAGCTGCTTGGGGAGAAAAGGCATTAAGAGTTATACCCAGCTGCAGAACTTCTGTACTTCAAAAATAGACCTACAAGCCAAGATGTTGCCACTGGTACAATAGTTTCAGGAGAGGTATGGCAGTAAACTACTACTCTTTGATTGGATTTGAGGCCTGTTGTATGGGAGGCAAATCATGTCTAAGAGTGTAAATCTGTAAAAACTCTGAGGCTAGAGACCAAGGCCCTAAGGGGGTTATGATAATTGGACAGCATATCAAACTACCTTCTAAATATCCCTTTGTTTCCCATAGATTGGTCTACTTACAGGCTCAAACACAGAGGTTTCCTTATGCAAAGGGTAGAGGTGATTACAGAGATCTCCAGATTACAAATTTACCAAGAATTAGCAACTAGCTTTTGCTCAGCCCTAAACATGATACCTAAACCACATCCTCTGAGCTTAGGGAAACTTGCACAAGAGGGGGTGAAAGAATTAACAGTAAAAAGGTTAGAAGTGGGGTTATGGACTGCTGTGTTCTGGATGTAACAAATTTGGTACATTCACTCACCAAAGAATGGGTTTTGTATATGTGAATGAGCTTGAGTGTTGAAAAAGAGTAGGGAAAATCCAACAGAAAAAGAAGAGTTTTAACAATTCATTTTTTTCAACCCTGGGCTTGGGCTTCAAAAATCTTCCAAAAATACTTATTCTGTTTTCAAGTCATGAAATACATGAAGAAAAAATTTTTTTTCGAGGTAGGGTCTCCCTCTAGTCCAGGCTGACCTGGAATTCACTATGTAGTCTCAGGGTGGCCTTGAACTCACGGCGATCCTCCTACCTCTGCCTCCTGAGTGCTGGGATTAAAGACATGCGCCACCAGCCTGGCTAAAACAAATGTTTAATACTGAATAAAAGAAGCACTCTGAAGAGGTTGCAAACTGTATGATTCCATCCATATGACATTCTTTAAAAAGCAAAATGAAGGAGACAGTCGAAAGATGAGTCACTGAATGGCCCTGGAGAGGAGGGATGAATAGATGTTCAAAGGCAACTATTAAAGCATTGGAACTACTTTGTACAATGCCACGGTGAATACAGGTCAGTATATATTTATCCAAACTAACAGAAAGTGCACTAGTGAATGAATCCTAATTTAAACTATGGAGTCTGGATGATAATGTTATGTCAATTCAGTTAAATGTAGGATACTGATTTAGAGGAAGTTTTATATATATATATATATATATATATATATATATATATATATATATATATATATATATATATATATATATAGAGAGAGAGAGAGAGAGAGAGAGAGAGGTAGGAGTTTACAGGAAATGTGTATGCATTTCTCAAATTTGCAATAACCCTAAAATAGCTTTAAATATTAAAGTCTGTTAGAAATTAGGTGTCCATTCAGAAAGACTACTTCTGTCATGGCTGTAGTCATATAATGAAATCATGTAAGTGAACTATCAATGGTATATGTAAACTCAATTGATATTATACCTAAAACTTCATTTGCTAATAGGTCACATTCAGGTGAACAAGAAAAGCATTCCTAATTATCAGTAAGGAAAATATTGGCACCAAGTCTAGATAAATTTAGTGCACATAGTAAAAGTAAAATTAAAGTGCAGAAAATCATGAAGTTTTTCATGTCATAAGACCAAAAATTATCCTCCAGTTTCTTTCATTGCTGCCATGTTGCCTGTCAAAATTTTGGCTATTTCTAAAACCCACATATTATGACCCATTTCTTCTATTAATTTATTTTAGAGAATATTTATAATGTGTTCTTGGCCATGAGAATACACACACACACACACACACACACACACCTCCCAGTTTAAGTTCCACACAGTACCAGAAAGAATTTTCTGGAAAAGGCGTACCTTAACATTGATGTATTAAAAGACGGAATTGGTTAGAGTTTTTCAGTTGTAGAAAACTTCTCAATAAATCTGTCTTTATCATTCATAATTTTTGGAGAATATAGTTCAAAATATACATTCTGAAGATTTGAAATATTTTGACCGTTCTTTCACTGTACCAGGAATCTATGGATAGGTCAATGTGGATAATAAAGAGAGGATTCTCTTACTAACCTAAAAAATGGCTTGAATGCCCTATTTAAAATTTTACTCAAATTTTCAATTTTTACCCTGGAATCTATATTTGCTAATCATAGTTTTTGTGATAATTACCACAATTTTAAGGAACATGGCTCTTAATGAGTTAAAGTAAGAGAACTGCTACAAAGAATATCTTTTATTCTGTTGTTCAAAAAGGCTGTAAACATTTTTCTTATAGGTCTTCCTCCTTAATACTATTTGTGGACTATTATAAGATTTTCTATTTCTTTGCTTCCATAAACTCGATAAATGCACATTTGCACCTTAAATAAGCAATATAATACAAAATAACTTATTGTAATAAATCAGGTCTTATTTCATAAAGACAGGAATTATAGACTACACATACATCTAATAATATAATTATGCACATAACACATCAGCTACAGAAAAAAATTCCTAAAATTGAACATTTAATGGGACATTAAATAATTGAAAGCTCTCTCATATATATGTCCTTATTATTACCCATTATTATAATGAACAGAAAATCTCAAGAAGTTTCTAATATAAATTTGTAAATTCAAGAACAATAGATAATATATGTTCCCCATTTTAATGTAGCATCACTTTAAATTTTTTTCTTTATTAAGCAGAGAGAGACAGAGAGACAGAGAGAGCGAGCACCATGACCACCACCTTGTGAGTCTGGCTTATGTAGGTACTGAGGAATTGAACTTGGGGCCTTAGGCACCAGAGGCAAGTGCCTTAACCCCTGAGTCATCTCTTCAGTCCTGTAGCATCACTTTAGAACTTGTTTTTTTTTTAATTTTTTGAGACATGATCTCTCATTGAAACTAGAGGTTACTGAGTCAGTGAGACTGGTTAGACAATGAGCCCCAAGAATCTCTGTCTCTGTTACCTAGAGCTGGGATTACAGGCATATGCCACTAAACCCAAAATTTTATCTGGGTTTTGGGCATTTGAGCTCAGTCACTCATGCTTGTGTGACAAACACTTTGCCCACTGGGTCGTCTCCCCAGCCATATTTTGGAACATTTTATTAATGCTGTAGGTGGTACAAAATAAATGAGTAAAATTAAATAAAGCTCATAATTATTATTTTGAAGTAGCATGTTTACACTCCTAGAAATCATTCATTCAGCTAAAACGATGACTAGCCTTAGTGAATAAATTAAATTATGTGATAGCAGCAAATGTTAAACACCAAAAGTGAAGAATATTTTATATATTTTACTACAATTAAAACATAATCTTACAAACTTTAATAGAAGTAAAATATTCTTAACAGCAAGAAGTAACACAAAACAATGATGATATGTCAATTAAAAAAGTATCTTAAATTAAATAAATATGTAGAAACTGAATATATAAAATTAGAAAAATTTTCTTTCTGCATTGAAAAGAAAATGTAAATAAATAGAAATTTTTGACATACTGCAAGATGAAAAGACTGAACATTTTCTCATTTTTCTCTCCAAATTAAGTTTCAGATAGCTTGAAATTCAATTCTTAATCCTAAATGACTTCTTTTCTGGAGGTTGACAATTTTACTCTAAAGGTCAACTGTAAGAATAAATGGTTAACCTTTAGAAATATAGCTTTAGAAATATAAATTTTCACTAAGGAAGGCATAGTTCTGAACAGATTATTAGTAAATATAGAAGATCCTTAAACATTCAAATCACAATTTACAGTTTTATTTAAATCTTTTATAAAGGGATTGTTTTAGTAAATTAAAAAGGAAGTTTTTCAGAAAAAAACACATTATAAATACAAAGACACAAATAGGTGACAGGAAAGAAATATATGCTCTGCTGAAAGTATGCTAATCAAATAAAGATTTAAGAGTTGCATTAAATCAGAATAAGGAATATTAGCAGTGAATAAAGATGATTATTCTATAATGATATCAAGGTCAATTCTTCAAGGGAATACAACTATTAGAAACTTTTATACACAGATGGAAAATAGGCATGTGAAAACATGCTCAACATCATAAGTTATTAGAGAAATGTAAACTAAAATGAAGTTATCATTAAACAAATTCTAGAATATCCAAAAGGATCGATTGTTAGTGAAGATCTATAAAAACTGGAAGTCTCCTACACTGCTTGCAGGAACATGAACTAAGACAATCACTTTAGAAGTTTCACAATTTATTAAAAGAAAAAAATCAAACATCCCATGTTAGTCCATTTGAGGCCTACCTGTACTAGGGAGGGACTTCAAGGCCAGCTTGAGCAACTTAGTGAGACCCTGTCACAAACTGAAAGCAAAAACACGGATGGGAACATATGTCACTGGTAGATCATTTGTCTAGCATGTACACATTCCCCAATACCACAAAACTCAAAAAGTTAAAACATCCATGGACAATATGTTTCCACTCTTCCATAATTAGATATGTAGTTAAGTAAACACACACATCCACACAAAATCTTATTCATACACTTGAATTTGTAGTAGCTTGAAACTTCAAATGAACCAAATGTCCATGAGAAGGTGAATGAATACAAGAGAATTAAATAGAGAATTAAATGAATTAACTATTGATACACACTACTCCATAAATGAATCTCAAAGCAATTATGCTCTGTGAAATAAAGAACAAAGGGAACATTCTACTAGATTTCATTTGTCCAGAAGTACTTTTCAATTGGTTAATTTTGTTTAGTTTTAATGAATATTGCTACTATGTTATTGTCATTTTAATACAAACTTGTTTTGGTTGGTCTTCCTCCTTCACTTAGTCTCCATTCCTCTGCACCCTTCCACCTCTAGTAGTTTCTCTTCTACTTTCATGTAGTAGGTATTCTATTACCCTTACTTATTTTCTTAAATCCCATTACCCCTTGTGTGGACCCCTTTCTAGTTTCAGGAACTATACCCATACTCACATCTCCATATGTATACATATATAAAAATTAAACCTAGGATCCCCATGTGAAAGACCACATGTAGCATTTGCCCTTATGAGTGTAGATTACTTCACTTAATATGATAATATAATATCCATCCATTTTTCTACAAATTGCACTTTTTACATCTGAATAAATCATATTATGTATATATATCATATTTTCATTATCCATTCATCTGTTGATTGATCCACAGTTTGATTCCAATTCTCTGCTAATTTGAATAGAGTAGCAATGAGCAAGTATCTACCTTGTAGGATTCAGAGTCTTTAGGGTATATACCCAGAAGTGTTACAGTTGAGTCATATAACAGTTCTACTTTGGGTTTTGTAAGAAACCTCCACACAGATTTCCATAGTGCCTTCACCAGTTTATAGCCCCACCAACAGTAAAGAAGCCTTCCTTTTCCCACAACCTCATAGCATTTGTTTCCTTGATAGCCATCTGACTAGGGTGAAATGGAATCTAATAGTAGTTTTCATTTGCAATGCACTGAAGCCTAAGGATGTCAAATACCAGTTAAAATATTTTTGGACCATTTGTATTTCTTCTTTTGAGAAATGTCTATTTAGTTCATTAGCACAAATATTGATTGGTAGCTTTGTTTTATTGGTGTTTAACTTTTTCAGTTCTTATGTATTTGGATATTAAGTCCCTATCTGAAGTATAGCTGGCAAAGAATTTATAGTGGTTAATAGTGGTTTATAGTGGTTTACAATGTTACCTGAGCATAGGCATGATAGGCAAGGAGAGGCAAGAGGAGGAAACACA
The DNA here is from genome assembly GCA_004024765.1 of Zapus hudsonius. NCBI lineage: Eukaryota > Metazoa > Chordata > Mammalia > Rodentia > Dipodidae > Zapus > Zapus hudsonius. The sequence goes on from PVHP010012023.1 coordinate 16,824, forward strand.
GGACACAAAGAAACACTGGAGGCTGGAGAGACTGCCTAGTGGCTAAGGCATTTACCTGCAAAGCCTAATGACCTTGGTCCTATTCCCCAGTTAGGTCAGAAGCATAAAGTGGCTCATGCACCTGGAGTTTTCTCTCTCCTCACAAATAAAAACAATTAAAATTTTAAAATATAAATGAATAAAAAACATTGGGAATGATGGATATGTTCATTGTTTTGATCATGATAGTGTACATTTTAAGTAGGTTTAATTTATTAAATGTCAAGTATATCAATATTATTTAAAAATATTTTACATATAAATAAAATCACCTTTTTTCTTTTTAAGGTAGGAAAATGATAGATAACAACTAAAATCAGAATAATTCATTAGATAACAGATAATGAAGTGAACATATATAAAACTAAATATTAAGATTTTATATGAATAAGCCTCTAAAGGTAGGTCTTGTGGTAATATATGCCTGTAATTCTCGTACTGGTGGTAAGGCAGGAGAATTGCTTCAAGAATAAGGCCAGCCTTAGCTACCTAGCTATTGTCATGGCAGCCACAGTTAACCAGTAATACCTTTCTCAAAAGAAAAAAAAAATACCAAAAACTAAATAAACACATTTCTAATAAATAAAGAAATGTCTACAGAAAAAAAAATTTAAAACCTGAGTTATATTGATCTTTTATCAATTTTTGCAGAGGATACTGACTTTTTAAGCACAGGAACTGATTAGTCCCAAAGAAAAAATGGAAAATAACCTTTTATAGTCTGTACAAAAGGAAATAAGGCTACTAGGAAAATATGTGAGGCTGAATACTTCTAATCTATAAAGGTATCAAACAGCTGGACCAAGTCTCAGATCAATAAATAAGAATAAAATGTGAGGAAACAATTCATAAAAAGAAGCAATTCTACAAGTACATCCATGCTCAAGGAAAAAGTAGCAACCATTTTTTTTTTTACTTAATAGAAAAGCTTTGAAAACAAGGTTAAATAGTGCTGGTAAGGATTTGTTGAGTCTTATGCTCTCTTTTACTGCTGCTTCTTTGAATTTAAGCACACATTATACAGAAAGTCACACCGTTAGTTTTTAATAACTATAAAATTATTCAAAGTCTTTAATTTTCCTTCTGTGACTTTAGCCTAAGGAAATAATGCAAATTCTAGAATAGCTATATGCATTAAAATATTTTTCAAATAACAATGAAAATTAAAAACTGTCCTACATAGGATATTAATAATGGATGACTAATGGAAAGATATGCATGGGATTCTAGGGTAAACTGTGACATCATGACATGTGCTTAGCCTAACATGGATACATTCAGTGTTTCTGTTGTTTTAAGTGAGAACACCGTGGTGGTCTGAGTCAAATGTCTCCCATAAGTTCCCGAGTTCTGAATGCTTTGGCCCCATCTGTTGCCAATTTGCGAAGTAGAGCCTGGCTGGAGGAGGTGTGCTACTTGGGGGTGGGCTTAGGGTTGTCACAGCAAGCTCCCCCTGTTAGAGTTCAGCTCACTCTCCTGCTGCTGTTTTCTACCTGCTGTGATAGAAATGATGTCATCTCTGTTAGTGCCATGTGGTCCCCTGCCATCATATAACTATAAGCCAAAATTTAAAAAAAAAATAAAAACACTTTTCTGTCCCCCCCAAAAAAAACAGTCCTAATAATTAAAACTGGGGAGTAGCTAACTAAATTAGGATATAATTGCTCAGCAGAAACCAAGTATTACACAGCAATAGGAAAAAGCATATAATACTGAGTCTAAAAATTACATTTAACTTCATAAACCCTAGGGCTGAAACAATGTTACATTTTAGGCACCACAAATGAAAGAGAAATAAACATGGTTGGTAATTTATTTTTACATTTTTAATTCTAATGTTTTTGCATTATTTTTATATTTCAAAATAAGAAGCGTACATGATAAAGTATCTTCTTGTAAGTAAAAAATAAGTGCTAAAATGTGTATAGTTAGGTAGCAATATAAACAAATTTTCTATATTCAAGATGAACGTTTTGGAGTTAATTTTGCAGAACTTGGTACCTTCCTAGGCACACAGTTCTCTAAAGTTCCATCTAAATCTCAGCTTTTATGACTCTCAGTGCCCCTTCAATACTAATTAACTTGAGCTGAGATTTGACTGATGTTTTAGTCTATTTGTGGATGACTACAAAATGCTAAACCAATCAGTTTATACAAACCAATTGAACTGATTAATTCGCTGAAAAAAGTCAAAGTGCTAATTGTGCATTTTATTGCTTCAAGATAACAAAATAGATCTTGTTTTAAGGAATTATTTCTCATGTTGATTAGACTATCTTGATTAAAGAGGTGAAGTGTAGCACTGATGTGGAACTAGCTGTTCCTAAAAGATTCAAAATGAATTTATAAGGCCCTCAGAGCCACCTTGATTATAAATCACACTGATTAATCCTATTAAAATAATGGAAGGCTCAGGGGAGAGCACTGTAAGATCATTCCTAGTTTACTTATTATCCTTCAGAGAGTTTTCCTTGACCCTTTTTTCCAAAGTAGTTAATTCTCTTCTGTAACACCACATCTCATTTTGTTCTTTCATGACACTTAATATTACATCAAATTAAATTATTAATTTGTTCACGCCCACTTATATTTATTGACAGGGTTATGATCAGTGATATATAAAAATATATGGTATATAGAAGTTACTTGATTATGAACTGTTGAATGAATGAGCAGATACATTTAGTCTGATACTGATAAGAATAAACTAGCCATCACAGACCCCAAATTTACTATCTGGAATAAGATGAGGATTATGGAAGTCTCACCCTGGCTCATAGTTGGGATCAAAGAAGTCAGTTGAATGGGATGCAATAATCTATTATCATCACAGAAAATGGTAGTACTAGGGTATTCAACATGATGGTCTTATGAATAATGGGAAATCTATGCTGTTCTATGATTAAGAGTAGAAAAAGGATATTTAAGACATTCAAAAATATTTTTATTTATTTATTTACACAAAGAGATAGATGGAGAGTGAAGAGAGACAATAGGTGTACCAGGGCCTCTAGCCATTGCAGATGAAACTCCAGATGCATGCACCATTTTGTGCATCTGATTTATGTGGGTACATGGGAACCAAGGTAGTCCCTTAAACACTGAGCAATTACTCCAACCTGTAGCATTTTGACCATTACAAATCATAGGCTCATGGTAAAAAGAGATAGGAGAGGTTTCCTTTTTCCCACAATTAGACAACAATGTAGTATGAGGTCAAACCATGCTGCATATGCATGTCAACAAGAAGACAAGAAGAACAATGTGATTCTTACAGACAGACATCTCAGAAGTCTGTCTTTGTTCATTCACCTTAAGAAACTTGTAAATATAATATTATTGTAGTGGTAGAATTTGACAAACCACCCACTAGAGAAATATAATCAAGAATGTCGAGAACAGCTGTTTTCTGGATTTATAGTTAAACAGAATGTGCCAAAACTAATGGAAAATGTGAAAAGCTTGCTAGAGTCTCCTATCTCATTTATTCGAAGATGAGTATGCTTGCAAATATCTTAGCTAATAAATGCATCTTGAACACCATCAATTTTACCTAGGAGACATCATTTCTAACATCTCCCACCCTAATTAGCAATATATAAATTTCACCAATAAAATTTGTTCTCCTATTAATTATACTAATTAGCATTTTTTAGCATTGATGGAAGATAAATATGGTGGAGATATTTGCAGACACTATTTCCAGAGTAGCCTTTCAAATTGATGACTATCTCATCATTCCTGGTCTATGGGTTCCTGAGGAAAAAATCACTGATTGCTCCTAAGGATGGAGTAAAATGAACACATTGTATCATATAAATAGCAAACATTTCTTCATATTTTTTGGCAATTTGTATTTTATCTTTTACAGACTTGCTTTTCATCTCATTAGCCCATTTTTTCTGTTTTTTTTCAAGGCAGGGTCTTGCTCTACCCCAGGCTTACCTAGAAATCACTATGTAGCTCAGGGTGGCCTAGAACTCATCATGTTTCTATCTCTGCCTCCCAAGTGCTGGTATTAAAGGTGTGCACTACCAACACAGCAGGCTTAGCCTATTTCTAGACTGGATTTTTTTGTGGGGTATTTTTGGGTATTTAGTTTTTTAAGTTGTTTTATATTCCAGCTATCAATCCTATGCCAGATATATAGCTAGTAATTTCCTATTTTATAGCTTCCCATTTTATAGCTTGTCTCTTCATGTTAATTTGATGAAATCCATTTGTAAATTCTTGAACTTATTTCCTATGATATCATTATGGATAGTCCTCAGAAAACAAAAATACTATATGACCCAGGTATTCTACTTCTGGGTCCCAAAGGACTCTAATACGACATACCACAGAGATACCTGCATATCTATGTTCAATACAACACTATTTGAAATAGCAAAGTTATGGAGTCCATCAACAGATGAATGGATAAATAAAATGCGATACATATTTATAAAATTTATTCAGCTTTAAAAGAAATATTTATGCTTATGCACATAAATTAGGGCTAGCCTCAGCTTTGGTCACATAAGCATTGTTTTTGCAGTGAGCAGTGGTTTCTGCAGAGAATCATAGCTTAACAAAGTGCTAAGAATAAGTGACTGTTGAATGCTCACCCCTAAATGGAACATCTATCCCATCCCTCCAAGGCTCTCAAAGGAACACTTATGAAGAAAAGGTAGAAAGAATGTAACAGCTATTGGATGAAGAGGAGTGATATGGAAGACTATCTTTTGGACATGACATGCCATTCCACTCATGGATTCATTACAGCTGCAGTTGTCTGTACAAGACACATACAAGATTGGGCCCATCTATAATTCCTCAAGGATGGGAAAGGGCTCATGAAGCCCTAGCCTTGCCCAAGGAGCTTTTTGGAAGTTAATCATTGCTCAGAGCGGGGAGTCAATTTTCTTTAGTAGTACTGTTAATGCTCTAGTAAAAGACAACTCAGTCATGAACATGTAAGCATCCCCTTCATATATGAAAGTAGTAAAGGGACTAGTTGGGAATAGGAATGTAATGGCAACAAGAGAGGGGAATGTGCAGTAAATATGGTCAAAGTACATAATATGCATATAAAAAATCAAATAAAAGTAAAATTTATAAAAGGAAACAATGAAATTATGTTCTTTTCTGAAAAAGAATACATTAGAAATTATTATATTAATTAATATATATATATATATATATATATATATATATATATATTATATGCCAGACTCAGTATCATAATATCATGTTTTCTTTCATTTGTAGATCTAAGATTTTTATAGATATATAAGACCATATATATATATATAATTGCCAAAAACTGGCAAGAGGAAGCTGTCTATAACCCCCATAAGCCCACCCCCAACAAAACAACTCCAACAAGGTTCTAGTTCCAAACCTTCCCTCAGTGGAGGATGAAACATTCAGAACACATATGTTTGTGGAAGAAACCTGGATCAAACTATCACAATTCTGACCCTGGATCCCACAAAATAATAATCATACACTATATAAAATGGAATACATTCAGTCCAACTCCACATTGTTTTTATCAATCCTGAAGGTACACATCTTTCAACTGAGCCATAATACAAAAAAAGAAAGAAAAGAAAAGAAGAAAAAAGAAAAAAACATAATGTCTCAATAGGTTACAGTATGCTCGTGAAGAGCAAGTAGTGGGCGTCAACTGGCAAGAGGGGCCATGAGTAGTAGGGGAGAGAGTCTAAGCCTGTGACTGATTGATCAGTCTGACAACCCCTGGTCCCAGTCACCGGTTCCTTCCCTCACTGAACTGTTGACCAAAGTGACCCATGAGTTTCCAAAAACAAGACAGAATTCTGTCAAAGCCATTGAATGCCCTCCCCAGGCCTGAGGCAAAATCCTGGTGCTGAAGAAACCATAGAATGCCATCGATCAGCATCTAGAGACCCTTCAAAGTCCAGAATGGTAACCAGCCCCCAGATGCCAGTTAGTACAGTGCTGGAATGCACTGCACAAGCTGTCAGGGGAAGCTGATCAACAATAGCTGGAGTAAAAAGAGACCACTGGCAGGAAACACAGTCTGCGGCCATGAGTAGGCTGACCACACCTCCTACTGGGAGAGAACAACGAACCTAGAAAGGAGCACTTGTGCAATGGAGGAGCCTAGGCCTGGGGGAGACAATCAACAGCTTTTAAATTCTGCCAAATATTCCACTTAGGGAGGGGGAGCCCTTGACTGAAACTGGGGATTCAGGGCGAAATGCACCAGATCCCGTACACTTGGGCTCACAAGAGAAGATGCACTATGGGAGCGAATGACAGGGAGGCTACTAAACATAGAATCTTGGTAATCCAGAATTGTGTATATTTGTTAACCTATACTGATCTCACACTCCGATGGAGATTGTGTTTCTATTTTCCAGGATCCAGTGAGAGAGCTGTGGCCCATGTAACCCTACCATCCGACCATAGGCAGATAGCTGAGATCCTGGCAAGAGATGAGCCACCACAGTCATATCGTGGAGGATCCATATGGAATCCTGCAGAGAATGAGGGGATGAGCAAGGGACCACAGCCACAGCCATTCAATCAACACAGGATAAGCCAGGGTAACAGAAACCAACAATTTTAGACAGAAAGACCCCTAAGCTCACAACATTAAAGCAGCCTTAATCCTCACCCACCATAACTCAGGGAACTGAGCAGAAGAGGGGGTGGAAAGATTGTGAGAGCCATGGTGTGGGAGGCTATCCAGAGGCATGGAACGCCTCCATAACAATACACTTGGGCCAGGAGAACCGGGCTGAGTACTAGGCTACCCATGGTCCCCTGCCCCAAGGACTTCTCCAGACAGCCCACTGAGGAGGATATCCAGCTGATTGGGGATGGGGATGGGGGCATTGGGGAATTGTGGATAACATCTCGTTGTTTGCCCATTAAATAATGTAACTCATTATGGACAATAAATATATATTAAAAAATCATAATGGCCCAGAACATTCAAACTACAAAAGATGGCACTGGGCTGAGCAAGGACAAGTTGAAGCAATATAAGATTTAAAACAAACATGGCAAACACCAAGGGCTGAGCAAGGACAAGTTGAACCAATATAAGATTTAAAACAAACATGGCAAACACCAAAATCTATAACTCCAAGTCTGACAATAACCAGTTACTGGGTGTCCCTCCAGCTCAGCTACACAGTCCTGGAAAACTTCATCCTGTCCTGGCAGCTCTCCTTGGCAGCCATCCCATATTCCTGGCATTTCACTGTGTCTTCTCTGCAACCCAAGATTCATCCTCATGGCTTCATTTTTCTTCCACACAGGCATTCCAGCACACTTGTTTCACATTGTCCATGGCCATTTTAAAAAAGCAAAACTGTATTGCAAATCCAGTGACCTTCTCTTCCTGCATTTGTTTTACTCAATATTACCAGGTGAGCTATCAACATGCTAATTCAGGGGGCAGTGAGCAAAGTCATCTTGGAAGAGCAGGAAACCTCCTTCAGAGGTCAGGCTCCTTATTGCAAAGAGTCCCCATTCTCCCTGCTGTCCCAATGCAGACTAGCTGGCACAATCCCATTGCCTGTAATAGCTCAAACAATTGCAGCTGAACATGCAGCAGAGTTGGCCCAAATATTTAATTCCTTTCTGGGTCATCTCCATCTTTCCATACCAGTACATTTTATGTAAAACAACACTGCAAAAATTCTCAGGTCACAGGCATGCCAAATATAGCAGGCCTCTCAAGCAAACTGCTTCTAGACCAGTCCTGACAAAGTTCTTTCTCACCCTCTTAAGCCAAACCTCACAATCCATAGTGCTTATGGCATTCAGGTCTTTTAACTCTGAACCAAATAGTCCATCAAGCAGTACTTACAGCACTCCAAGGCTTCTCTTAGGGTGAGGTTTCAAATCCATCCACATTCTTCCTCCTGCATATCAGTTGCAAAAGGCCAAAGCCACAGAATCAGGATTCTATCAGTAAGAGACCCGAATCATATTACAACAACTGTTATAGTCAACCTCATTGCTGCACGGAAAAGAACAGGGTGGGGGGGGGCTCTTACAATAAACTAAACTAATAATGAATCAACACCATCAAATCCTAACTTTCATACAGTAAACTCCCGAGGAAGCTGTGGGCACCACCTGGTAAGAAAGGTTATGAATAGAATGGGAGGAAGTCTATCCCCCCAATTGCTCAGGCCTGCCTCTCCCTGTCCTGGTTATTGGTTCCTTCTCACACTGAGCTATTGGTAAAAGAGACACACAAGATCCCCAAAATGTGACAGTCTTCTGTCAAAGCTCTTGACTACCTGTCCCAGGCCTAAGGCAAGACCTTATTGATGAAGAAATCACAGTGTCATCAAACAACAAGAGACCCTGCTAGATCCAGAATGATAACCAGTTCCCAGATTGCAGCATATGTAGCACTAGAAGAAGTTACATGAGCTGCCAGAGGAAATTGGTCAATGATATTTGGAGAAAGCAGAGACCACTGATATACAATACAGACAGTTGATATGAGAATGCTGAACACATGGCTGTATGGAAGAGACCAGCAAGTTAAGATGTGCTCATCTGTGCAATAGTGGCACTAAACCTAGGTGGGTAATCAATGGCTTACTGATTAGCTAAGAAGTTTTCTTAGTGACAAGGAACCCTTAACTAGAACTGGGATCCATGGCAAAATCCTATGGGGACCAAGAAACCAGGCTCCATGGGGAAATTCCCACTACCAGAGAGCTACTGAGAGGCTACACCCATTAGAATCTTGCCATAATAGAAATGTTTGTCTCATTTCACCTATACTGATCTCACTCTCCAATGGAGATTCTATTTGGATTATTCAGAAGGCAGTGAGAGTGTCAGGGACAACTCAATTCCACCAATGAGACATTGGATGATGGCTGACAACCTGGCAGGAGACAAACCAGACCTAGCCTTCACACAGGGCCCTAATGGAACCTATGAGAAAGTGATGAGATAAACAGGAGACCAATCAGAACAGTAACTCTGATAATCCATGTAAGGTTAATGGAGACAGACACCAATGATATCCAACAAAACCCAGGGCACAGATCCAGAGACACTTAAGATCTCAACAATAAAGCAGATTTAAAACTCACCCAACATGACCCAGGGTTAGTGGAAGAGGTTAGTGGAAGAGGAGATGGAAAGAATGTAAGATCCATGGTGGGGGAGAATATCCAGAGACACTGCCCCTCTTAGCAACAATGCATAAAGGGGAAAAAAACTGGCTACCTCTGGTGCAGTTCATAACCCCCTACCCTATGAACAGATCCACTATGTGCACTGAGGAGGAACCCTAATAGGTAGGGGATAAGAGAAGGGAAATGGGGGCATCATCATAATATTTGCTCATATAATATATATAATTATTCATAATAAAGATATTGTGAGAGCCGTGGTGGGGGAGACTGTCCGGAGGCATGGCACCCATCAGTAACAACACACTTGGGCCAGGAAGACCGGGATGAGTACTAAGATATGCAGGATCCCTTGCCACAAGGACTAATACAGACAACCCACGGAGGAGGATATACAACTGATCAGGGATGGGGAGGGGGGGATTGGGGAATTCGGGATAACAACGCATGGTTTGCCCACTAAATAATGTAACTCATTATGGACAATAAATATATATTAAAAAAAGATATTAATTTAAAAATAACCCAACCAAAAGGATCAAACAATTATAGTAACAAATTCATGTATGAGCAGAAAATTAGCCAAGCAATGTTAGCAGTCATTAGTAGGTTTAGGATATATATCTATGCATATAAAGGAGTGTGAGACAGGATTTCAATATAAAATCATAGATAAGGACTTAATCTATGGGACACAGAATATTTATGTTGAACTTGGTACTGGGAATCCCAAAGACCCCTGGAAATAAGATACTGGGTGAAACGCTGATATAATTTAAGATTACATTGCCTGCTTGTTGGGGGCTGGGGTAACATGGTAACAATTTAAATTCCTTGGGATTTTATGCATGTACACTGCAATATATTCTTGTACAAAGTACATGTTTTCAATCATATTTCATTGCAACTGTTTTCCTTGTGATCCTTCATATATTACTTTGTTAATTTAAAAGCTTTCTGATATATGTCCACTAGCTGCCAAAGAAATATACCACAGTAAATTCTTAAGTATCTCTCTCTCTTATTTTTGAAAATTTAAATACTAAAAGAGGTTAAATTTCTGTGTAGATTTGGAACATGAAATACACAAAAATGAAGAACTTGTTGGAATATGACCCACAGAACTTTCTTTATCCACAGAAATCCAGCAAAGCTTGAACAAGAGGGGAATAACTGTCACAAAAGACTGTCATGCTTTGGATGAAGTATACAGAAGGGTATAGAAAAGGATGGGCCCCATGAATGCAAGCTTAATCTAGCAAAGCAGCTCACCCCCTTCTCTTGTAATACACACAACAAAACATTTTGTCTCCAAAGTATACCCATGGACACAGCATCAAGGGCATGTGCTTTCTTAGGGTTTAACTCCAGGAGATATATGGAGAGTATTAGGAAAGAAAATACAGTCTACATTAGTACTACAAGAGCTTAACTCCATTCAGGACTCTTAAGGAGCCACAAGTTATTGCAATCTAGGGACAAAGGTATTTAAATAATCTTTTAGTGCTGTTATGGGCAGGGCATTTTTTTTCGGGGGGGGGATTAACCTCATTCTGGTACACTGAAATCAAAGTCAAAGTTTTGAGGAGTCCAATGTTAGAGAAAAACCAAAGAAAAAAGAGATTATGCTGACATTTGGCAGGGAGCTAAAATAGGAAGATCTGAAGAGATTACCGTTAAGTAGGGTGTGGAATTTGCACTATCTGACAGGGAACACTTTTGATTAACTACATTATATAGGATCTGATGAAAGATAAACCCAGATATTCCACACCCTTTATTGTTATTTTAGCTTCCCTATATATTACTGTATTCTTTTTTTCTCTCTCTATGGAGAGAATGAGGATATAGGGATTCAAAAACTTCTCCAAAATGATTTTTATAGTTTTGAGAATCTGAGCTGAACATCCTTGGCTGTTATAAGAAGTAAACACTAAGGCTGTACCCAAAAGACTGCAGTGTTATTTGTCTTCATTACCAGTGAGGCTATGGTGCAAGTGGAATTAATTGAAGGTTGGACATATGAGCCTCCTCCCTTCAGCCAGTGGAGGGAGAGTCTGGAGTGGCTCAGAGGTCACATAATTCTTCCTCCTCCTGGATGACTCAGGAGAATGGCTCTTTTCAAAGGCTAGAGGGGTGTGTGGAAAGAAAAATGGCCTCAAAGACATGATGAAATTAAAAACAAAACAGAACAAAACTCCTGGCATGTGGGCCCTGAGACATTATCCAACTCCTATGATGAATGCATCAAGCACAGCCTTTCAGTTGGGAGTACTTATGGTTTTGGCATGCTTCCCTCCCTGAAATAAGAGAGAACCAGCCCTGAGCCCAGGTCATTGAATAATTCATTTTGTCCTAACCACAAAATGTTGTGAGAATGAGCCATATTTCTGCGAGAAACCACAAAGACTTGATTTTTAGGTGAAACAATCCTTTTGAATGATACCTTCCTCAAAGTGATCTTTTTCTGGACAAGTATATGAAACCTAGAAAATTGTAAATCTGTAATTATAGGGGAAAGAGTCTTGGTAAATGGAATATAATAAGCCTCTTTCAATAGGTGGGACTTCATAGTTGTAATCTGTGTAGAAAAAAAGGAAGTAAGCTTCATAACAAAAAATTGGGGGTTTGGGTTGATTTTTGCCTTGCTAAAATTTATTTTGCCTTCAGGATTACCCATAAAAATCTTTAGAACATATTATGGGTTCATAAATAAAGACTATTTATAATATGTATCTAAGCATTTCTATTAATGCCCTTTCTGTCAAGAATTTCTAGAAACAAGATCATCTTAACTAAAAATGGCAAGGATTCACAGTTATTTTTTTCTTCTTAATCACTAAAGCAATTGAAAATATTTTTATGGTGATCACTGGCACTTTTCTGCCAGAACCAGAAGTCAGTGTTTACCTGGTACTTGTCCCTGATCCAGTGCATTTCTGTAAAGAAGTAACTGGTTAAGTTCTTTGCTTTTTTAAGGCACTGAGAAGCTTTGCTATTTGGAAGAATTACCGATGAATCATTAGGGACTAGATAGCTTCATCTTTCTGGGTGGGAAGGCAAAGATGGAAAAGAATAGCTAGGTATATTTACTTAGAATGGCTTCTGATACTTTTCAAAAAAGTCATTTTGCTGTCTTCCTGGTGGCAAAGCTAAAAATGACAGTGCTTTATTTTTTTTCAATTCCTCTGTGTATGGTATAGGGTCTGCTTATGAATACGTGCACATGGATTTGATTCAATTGAGAATGTAGTTCAGCCTGTTCTTGGAAAAGTTGCTGACCTTTAAAATAATGGTTTCTCTGAGATCCTTTTCTTAATTGCATTAATATATACTATATATTGTGTATGTCATGGTCAGCTCATTCTGCTGGGTAAGCTAGTTACAGAGGAAAGAAAGATCTGAGAAAGTGGGGCCAAAAGGCACATGGAAGTCAAGAATAATTTACTCCTGGAAATAGTTTTGTTAGCTTGATTTTGATTTACCATAAAATGGCATCCTATTGTATTATTTCTTTTACACAGTGTTTCTCACATTCATAAAGGAGCATGAAGAGAAAAATACCTTAGTTGATATCTTATCTTATCTCTATAAATCACTGACACATTCTCTTTAGGAATTTAGAATACATCAAAAATGGGAGGTTGAAAAGAAGTACTTAGAGTGGAATGGTATAAGCTTTATAGAAACTAGACTTTCAGGGACTTACTTCATTTCCCTTATTTCCTCAAAATAGAGTGTTGGACATTTGAAAACAGATTACCAGTACACTGCATCAGCATGGTAATGAACCAATTGATGAGACCAATCTATCTTTCTTTTGATAGGCAAGTAATTTTGGTTTCAGAACTACTTGTTACATGCGTTCTTTTACTACATAATTCTGTGCTAGAAGGCTCTACACAAAGGTTCTTAAATTAGTTGTACATCAGCATACAGTTCATTTTAACATGGACTGTTTATGCATAAGTAATATTTTGATGGTTGTAAGCCTACAAATTGTTTTTTATTACATAAATGGAATTGGGCATAGCTGTGTGCTACTTATTACTTCAAAGCAGTCAAACTTCTATTTTATGGAATCCTAGACAAATGTAATTAAAAATACTCATTCCTTAATGAAGATCAGGCTATTTGTATTGAAACTTAACACAAGTGGAAAAAGGATCCACTAAGGTTTTAAAACTGCTAGCCTTGATTCTTTTACATTGGAATTGTTACTTTCCATATGCTAGCTAATACAATATGCAAACAACCACATCATCAATATTCACCCACTCTTATGTCTACAACATAGCCCTATGCTAGCAGAGAAATGGAAAATTGAATGCTCTCTGAATTAAGAAAGCTATTCTTAATGAGCTCAGCTACATCACAGATAAAAATCTAATACCATCTGACATGGCCTTAGCACATACAGTCAAATTAATTAAATTAGCCACAGAAAGAAAGGCAAAAGGTCACACTTCCATCATGCATTGATCGGAATAAGATCTTTTTGTTTGTTTCTTAAACTGAGGCTTTTTAAGAGTTAGGAATGGATGGAATCCCACTTTGTAAATGTCTATACAGTGGAGACAGGATTGATAGTCTTATTAGCTTGTCCTTTGTGTATTTAAAACATCTCAAGTCTCTGGTTCTAAAATATTTATATACTATTTTATATTTATAACTCATTTCTATTCATTACTCTTCAGTGTGGTTGCAAGAAGGTTGTTACGAATGTCGCCCCCTGTTTCACAGAGGACAGCACTGAGAAATTATGTGATGGGATAAGAGTGGACAAGTAGAAAGAGTTGGATTGCAAGTGAGTTTTATTGTTGTTTGACTATATGATCAGAAGAAAAAGTCTGGAAATTCAAAGGATTTTCTTCAGATTAGAAATTTCCCCCAAGCATTGAGAGCAAGCTCCTCGCTATTATTGCATCCTTACTATACTAGTCTGCAGAGACCTCCTTGGGCTATGCATCTTGTATCAAGGCTACTTCACTGAGAAGTAGGTAGAAGAAGATTGTTCTTTATTCCTCCTGAACCTTTTTTTTTCTATGTCATTAATTGGTAGTCCCACTTATTTAAAATAATAAGCAGAGGAGAACATAATACTGTGCTGGAAGTTATCAGCTGACAAAATTTAAATGTATCATTTCACCAACTTTTAAGTAACAGGTAACAAGTGGAGTCAACATCCTGTGATTATCTCAAAACTTATTATGCTGAAAACTGCATGGAAAAGGAAAGCTAACCTTCATTATTTCTTTGTGAAAGAGGAACTTTGTTCTCAAGTATGTGTTTCTGGTAAGCAAGTCACTATGGAAATGTCTTGACTTTGTTTCTATAAGTACTTTTTCTGAAGACACTGTTCTGTGTAGCTGAAATTTCCTTTTAAAAAATGAGGCATATGTGATGAATCTAGAAAGGACAAGATGAGAAGGGAAGAAGAGGTCTTAAAGAAATGGGGAGGAAGAATAATAGAAGGACTATTAGGGGAAAGAAAGAGATCAGCTAAAGAGGTATAGTTGGAGGGCAGGGGGGAATGGGATGAATAAGAAAAATATTTATGGAAATGTCTTATTGCTATCCAATACATGGTATGCTAATTCAAATTTTAATTTTAAAAAATGTCTTATGGTAAAATCACACAGGCTTACAAAATAAAAACTTTACACGTGGAATATATAGTAAAAGAAGTAATTATTTCCATCTAAAATTGTAATTTTGTAAATGAGATGCGAGTTACCACAGTTTAGGGGGCTTATTTTATCTGAGAATAATCTGAATTTCCAGTTTTACTTTTACTTCTGATATGTGTCTGGTTGTTTTCACTTCACATAATGTACTCAAGAGTCACACACCTTATGAAATATACAAGAGTTTCCTTCTTGTTTAAGCTTGAATAATATTCCATTGTATGTATATTCCTTTTCGTTATCCATTGATACACACTTAGGTTATTTCTATCTTTTGGCTATTGTGAATAGTGCTTCTATGAATATAGGTTTGAGAATAATCTCTCAAGGATTTTGTTTAAATTATTACAGATATTGTTGCAGAAGTGGAATTTATCAGTTGGCAATTTTTTGCTTAAGATGTGCAGTATGCCTATATTATAGTAAAGGCTATGAAAATTACTATAGTAAAGAAAATTACAATGTGAAGTAGCATTTTCTACACATAACTATTATGGACCAATTCTTCACTGAACACTTATCCCCACCTTGAGGAAGTGGGTATCCATTGAATAGAGTTTGAGGAATGCTCTTCATTGTTTTTCAACAACAGTCCATGTAAAAACATTTCCACTTGGGAAAGAACGGCTATTATAGTAGAGTTGGTCATACTGTAACTCCCACCTATACAACCTTTCCTTTTTTATTCCTTTGCAGACAGTTACTGAGATCTAACTCAATGCTAGGGATATGAGATAAAATAAGCTATAGTCACTTCCTTTATGGATCTCCATGGGGAGGTAAAAAAAAACTATAATAAAATTTGGTAAATATGCTGTCATGATAGTTATACATATTAGGTTATTATTGTCAAATGTGATACAAATCAAGTTATCTTAGTTTTAATGTAATAGAGGATGTGTTAGAAGGATATAGAGTAGTTTCTTGAAGCTCAAGGGCAGGAATGCAACTAGCTTAGAAAAGACCTAGGAAAGAGCCAGTGCCAATTTTTATTTCTTCCATGAAAATCTACATAAATACGATATTGATTTTGTATAAGCATGATAAATCTCTGTAGTTTACATATTATAACTGTATGTCCTTGCACAGTCTTCCAGGAAAGAGAGTGACTGACTCAGCATGTGTCTAATATCTATATATGGTTCTACTGAGAACAGGGAGACAAAGTCACACATTAAAATATGGCTACTATAGACACAACATATTCTCCACTGCATCACTTGCCAGTTTCTGGATCTGCTACATATACTTCTGATGCTAATACTTATTGTCTATTGAGAATATGAAAAGTATTGACTGCAAAGTTTACTCTTGATAAGTCAATTTTGGAGAAAATGAAACTTTGCCTATATGTTGATAATAAATGATTATAGCATGTAGAGAAAAAACATTATCATTAGTAGTAAAATAATATATTTAAATGATGATCATCCTTAACAAGACTGTGAGACTGAAATTTTCAAACCATAAATGTCATTAAAATAAAAGTGAAATGGATCTAATTTGGAGTCTTTAGACATTACATTCTGAAACTGAGTAACTATTATTCTATGTGCCTCTGTTGGACCCCAACTTGGATAAAAAGTGACAGAGTCAATGAAACAAATCACCCAGCATCAAAGTGACAGACAATAAGTGTTCATTTGCTAACTTAACACTATCATCTGCCTTTATATATGTTAGCAACTAGAACTAATTGTTGAGGTAATGAATAAGTAAGAAAGGATTTAGGCAATCTCAGGAAAGATGTATTTGCTCCAGAAGCCAGAGAACAATAAATCAATTTAGAATCCAGATCTGAGAAGTTGGCAGAGCGCAAACTCATTGAATACATAAAATAATTTAGTTAAATACTAGTCACCACAGTAGATTGTTTTGTCTGTTTCTAAATCAAATTAAAAGAGTGAAAAATTTAAATTCAAAGAGAATTTGTCTATTCCATAAGGAGAATGTTTTGGAATAATGTTTCATGTGGTTCACAGTGAAGTTTTCATCTTATGGTTATTTAGGAAATTTATTCCATGGATGATCACCTGAAAAATTACTTTTTTACTATAGGCATTTAACAGTTATAATTAGTATAAAATATAAATTTATTACATCATTCTTCAAACTTGTAGTCTGTTAAAATTATGTATTTTAGACATACAAGTCTTTTTTCAAAGCACTTAAATTCATTAGACTACTTACTACTCTTCAAATATAAATAAAACTCTTTAACCCAGGGAAGGCCTCTTATTTTGTAAAGGTGCTAATTTGTTCAAGGATACAGTTACTGGAGTCCAAAGTGTTTACAATTTTATTGCATTTCTTACTAGAGACATTGGAAGTTATCATATTTTGAATTTCAGTTAAGAAAAATGGATCATTGCATTCTTTGCATTATTTAGAGCCAAATATTATTCTTTTACAAAGCAGAGAATGAAAATAATTTCAAGACAAAGCTAAGTGACATTTTACCTTTTTGTTCAAATGTGGGGATATGTACTAATTCCTATTACTAAGGTTTTAACTGCAGAAATAGATATGGTTATTAAAGTCTCTCATATTCTGGTTTCTTTTCACATCATGTAAGTCTTTGACTTTTGCTAAATGTCTCTTGCAATAATTTTAATAACATACTGGTTCATTTGGTTATTTGCTCATTCAATAAATTAGATTGTGAATGGATTTCTGGCTTTCAGTATATCCTACTTATGCTTTACATCAGGGGTCAGCAAAATATAGCCTGGAAGCCACATTCAATAATTTTTCATTCTGAGTAAAATTTTACTAGACATTCATACCACACTCCTTCATTTACATATCATCTCTGATTGGTTTGGCACTACAAAAGAGTTGAGCAGTTGCAACAAAGACCATATGGCTAATGAAGCTTAAAATAGTATATGAGCTGTTGCAAGAAAACTTTGTGGACAAATCTAGTTTTTGCTTAAAAATATTGAGATATTTGAAAATTCTCTCTCCTATCTACACATGGTTTTGATATGAAGTACCCACCTCACCAGAAGCATCATTCATTTGTGATTTACTAGCCACTTGTTGGGGTCTTGGACCAAGTCAAATGGAGTAATTTCTTGATAATTCATAGTATGATGACATTGATGGGAGGTTGGTTCTAGTTGGAAAAAATCAGTTATTGGGCATATATCTGGAAAATAATATATCCTGTCCATGGCACTTTCCTTATCTCTTTTCTGTTGCTTCCTGGCTACTATGAGGTTAGCAGAACTACCATCATATTCTGTCTCACCACAGGCCTAAAACTATGGAGAACTTGGACTGATATCTCAGAAACTGTGTGTGCAAATAAATCATCTCTTAAATTGTTTCTCTCAGGTATTTGTCACCAGAGTGGAAAACTAGTGTTCAGACTGAAATGAAAGTCAATAACTTTTCATAGATACGTCAGGAAACAGAACTGACATGGCCAATTACTCTCCCCAAATCTGGTCCAACAGATGAATAATGAGTTACAGACAAGATTTCCTTCTGTAGAGCAGAAGACAGTAGAAGTATTAATTTGTAGAAATAGTAAATAGTGATTTTCACTATCTTCTAGAACTTGAGTAGGGGGCCAGCATGAGAATGAGAAGATATTCCGGTGGGGGGAGGCTAAACCTTGCTGCATTTTTTTCGTCCAGAAACTTACAGTCTAAAAAGCTGAGAAAGATAGCCTAAGGAAGGAAGTAATGAATAAACCCTGCGATGTATGTTAAATGTGATCCACAAGGAGCAGATTCCTCCAGCTGCTGCACTAGTTTTCTTTTCTCACTCAAGTCAAGTTAGCTATGAACACTATTGAAGGTTACAAACCAGAGACACAGGTTCAGAAAAAGATTAAAATTAAATCATAGTTTAAAGAATGGATCTAACCAATCCCCACCTTCTTCTTTTACCACTTTATCAAAGAGAAATTTAATATAAAAATACTGGATCACAGCTGAAACTGTAACACTAAAAGGGCTTTATGACACCAAGCTCTGTCTCTGGCTTGCCCCAGGATACAATGGAGGATGAATTTTGAAATTTTCCTAAATATAGGGAAAACACGACAAACACCTTAACATGCTCAACTAATTTACAAGTTTTAAAATACAGACAGACTAGGAGTGTTTTCCAATGATATCATCATCTAGTCTGTTTTTATTCCATCCATTGGAAAAGATACTGTTAAGGGAATTCCCCTTAATTCTAAAATTTAAATGATGAGGAAGATAATCATACAAAATCACAGGGCTCTAAATGTCCTCATAGCTGCCCAAGGTGACACTTATGCTGTTGTTAAGATTAACTGCTGTGTATATCTCTTCTTAATAACTCTGTTAATGTAAGTCATGTGCTTTACAAGACATACAGAAATGGTCTCAGATCATATCAGATGCTATGATGCCATTCAATAAGCAATTCTGCGGCTGGATCTTGAGTTTTCCACAGTGGACAGTAATCCAACACCATCTACGTTGAACCACTGTCCACTGGACACCCTATATGGAACACTCCCCACTTCTGGGGAGATACCCCACCTCCTGCCTCACAACATGAGACAGGACAAAATCTTGGCAATGTGATATATGGCTGATGGGTCTCTCTCTTGGGACTTAGGTAGGAATCCTCTCTTCTCTGAGAGATACCCCCAACTTCCATAACTTTGTGTTGGATTCAACAGGAAATAAATAAAAGAGATTTCTTCATCCCTATTTCCCAACAATAGTTGGGGTGTCCTCAAAGGGGGAGGGGATATGTGGGAGTTTAGGAGAGAGACCCTCACACAATATTGCTAACTTCCTCCTTAACCCCTCCCCAGTCAGAACTTTGCTTTGCCTCCTACAGGATAAGAATGGGTATTCTTGTGATTTTTTTCCCCTTAAACATGTATGTACTTCTTTCTGGTGCTTTCTTTAATTTTTTTGATTCCACACCCCAATACCTTAACAGCAGTTAGGATTATTTCTTCAGAGGGAGGATTGTGACAGTTCAAGCAAGCTCCACAGACCCGCTCTCCTTTGGTGGGAGGTGTCTCTAGACAGAGCCCAAACATAGATGCAAAAACTGATTTGTCATGTATAAACCAATCAGCTGTCTCTCTGACTTAACTGGTGGAAGTTTTAAAAAGCTTCCCTAGAACAAAGACAGTCTTTTCTACATGGAATCCTAGAAGGAGGAATTTCATTTTCCAGATAAGGCCCCTCACCCCAGCTCTTAAGCTGGGAGGAGGGGGGACTCAAGATCTTTCCCACATGAACTTTCCTCTCATTATGGGAGCTCTCTATTATTTTTCTTTTCCTGCCTATTTAATTAAACAGCACAAATTTTGACCAAACCTCTGCTACATATTCTTCCCGCACTGGTGGCTGGTGAACTCTGTAACTTCCCATGTTCCCTTAATAAAGTCTCCCACAATACCTTAATATCTTGTTGTTTATGATTTTAATTCTTTAACTTTGTAGACAAGAATTCGGGTATTCTTTAAATTTTGGGGTGCATTAGAATTTTTGCTGGACATTATGTAAATTCTAATCCTCAGCTCACTCTGCTACAAAACATTCCAAGAAGGAGTACATAAAGAAATTCAAAGTCAAGAGGAATAGCAAAAACAAGGACCCAGAGGGTTTTGAATATTCTGGTTTCTGTAGCTATAGCAAATCTTGAGCACAGCTAACCTCTAGCCAAACAATCATAAAACATTGCTGCAAATGCTTATTTTCCTCAGTTTCTATTAGCCAATGAATTATGTCTACCTTTCAAAAAATAAGGGGGGGCAAGCAAGATGGTGGATGAGTAACAGCGTCGCCAGGACTCTCTCCTTAAAGATTTGATTTTCCAGCTGGGATCCAAAGTTTGGACACCAGCCTGACCTGAGCCCAAGCCCTCCCTCCCCCCCAACTCCTGAGCCAGCACAGACAGGGTTCCCCAACAGCTCTCTGCTCCGCAGTGGAAACGGAGACCCGAACCCTACACCAACCAAAGCTCCCGCCATTGTCCCCTCGCGGCCGCTGATTGAATGGCTTCCCCTCGCAGGGCTTCCCTCCGTCAAGCACTCAATCCTCAAACACGCTTATCTCCACGACACCTCCATGTACACAGGCAGACACGATCCTTGGGCAAACTGACCAACGTTGGTTCCGGGGCCAGACCTCAGGCAGCTGCCTAGGAAACTAGGCAGAGGCAGGTTTAGACAGGTACCTGCAAAGAGGACACAGACGGTCTCCGCGCAAGTACCAGGGATCACGCGCAACTGCCAGGAAGTTAAGTGGGCTGAATAGCATTCCCCAGGGTGCCTGAGTCCCACTTCCCTACCTGGACATGGGCAGAAATCAACAGAAAAAAACCACAGAAATCAAAGACGAAACTCCCCAACCCAGGGCTACTTTATGGAACAGGAAAGTGGCAAGGAAGTAGAGGCAGCACATACACAATCACAAAGAGAGAATAATATGTCTCCTGACCACAACTGTAATGCAGACATGAAGAAGTTAATGGCTGATATGGAAATTCTGAGAAAAGACATGAATAAGATGAAGCTATCTAACTCAAGCATAGACTCCAGAATGAATTTAATGGAGAGAAATATGAATGAATACAGAAACACATTAAGTGAATTGAAAATTGATCAGTTAAGAGAGGAGCTAGACAAGCAAATGATTAAATTTGATGAGGACTCAAAAAAACTTAAAAATGATTATCAAGGATCCCAAGCAAAAACAAAAATAGATTGGAATTTAAATCTCACCAAAGAATTGGAGACTATAAACAAAATTATAGCAGAAACCAATAATGAAAAGGAGATGTTAAAAACCTACCTTGAATCAATCAGTCTGAGATTTGACAATCTGGAAGACAGACTTTCAGAAGTTAAAGACAAGTCAGAAGGAATTAATAAGGATGTCATAGGTTTTAATAAATTCAAGAAATCAAGTGAGCAAAATTTGAGGGATCTATGGGATACCATAAAGGAGCCCAATATTAGAATCATGGGGATCCCAGAGGGAGAAAATGCCCAGGCTAAGGGCATAGGAAATATTTCCAACAAAATTATTCAAGAAAACTTTCCATATCTAACAAGAGAAAGTCCAATCAACTTTCAAGGGGCCCAGAAGACTCCAAACAGACAGGACATGAAGAGGAATTCTCTGAGACACATTTTAATTAAGATACCTAATACAGAAAGCAAAGACAAAATACTCAAACCTGCTAGAGGAAAGCAAACCGTAACTTATAAAGGAAAAGCCATCAGACTTACCTCAGACTTCTCTTTAGAAACCATGAAAGCCAGAAGGCTTGGAAAAATGCTTCTCAGGGCCTAAAGAAGTATGGATTTCAACCTAGACTGCTGTAACCCAGAAAAGTTATCCCTCATGATAGATGGAGAAGAGAAAGTATTCCATGAGGTAAACCAGCTCTACGACTATTTGAAAACAAAGTCAAAATTTCAGAAGATCCTACAAGACATATCCCACACAGAAGAAACAAGAAATCTTCCTCAGAAGAGTACCAGAGTTCAGACACGACAATCACAGTTAATGCACTAATAACAGCACCACAGACAACAAACCCCCTTAACCCTTCATCATAGCAGGGCTTAAAGCAAACCTCACTGTTATATCACTGAATATAAATGGACTTAACTCCCCTATAAAATGACACGGACTTGCAGGGTGGATCAGAAAAATGGACCCTTCCATCTGCTGCCATCAGGAAACGCACTTTACTTCTAAAGACAGAAATCTTCTTAAAACAGGATGGAAAACAGTTTAACAGGCATGTGGAAGTAAAAAGCAAGCAGGTCTGGCTACATTAATCTCTGACAAAATAGACTTTACACCAAAATCAATTAAAAAGGATAATGATGGTCACTTCTTACTCATCAAAGAAATGATCCAACAGGAAGATATCACCATCATTAACATATATGCACCAAATTTGGGTGCAACACAGTTCATAAAGGAAACCCTACTCAAAAATAAAGCAGAAATAGACTCTACTTCCACCATAGTAGGAGACTTTAATACACCTCTATTAGCTCTAGACAGATCAACCAAACAGAAGATCAACAATGACATAACGGAGCTTAATGTCACCATTGACCAGCTGGGGATAACAGATATTTACAGAACATTCTACCCCAAAGACACAGAATATACATTCTTCTCAGCAGGGCATGGAACTTTTTCTAAAATTGATCACATCTTATATCAAAAATCTTCCCTAAACAAACTAAGGAAGTTCAATGTAGTTCCTTGCATCATATGAGATCATAGTGCATTAAAGGTAGAAGTTAACAGTGGAACAGGATCCAGAAAATACACAAAATACTGGCACCTGAATAATTCCCTCCTAAAAAAAATGTTTGGGTCATCCAAGAAATAAAACAGGAAATTCAGAATTTGCTAGTAATAAATGATAACGATAACATATCTTATCAGAACTTGTGGGACACAATGAAGGCAGTCCTGAGGGGAAATTTCCTCGTGCTAAATGCCATCATATCAAAGACAGAGAGATCTCAAATCAATCGCCTAACCACCCACCTAAGATCATTGGAACAGATGGGAAAAGCTAACCCGAGGAGCTCAAGACGAAAGGAAATAATTAAAATCAGAGCTGAGATTAATGAATTGGAAATAAAGAAAACAATTAAAAAATAGATAAATCAAAGAGTTGGTTCTTTGAAAAAGTCAATAAGATCGACAAACCCCTGGCCAATCTACTCAAACAAAGAAATGAGAAAGCCCAAATCAACAAAATCAGAAAGGAAAATGGTGAGATCACAATAGATCCTGAAGACATTGGAAGAATCATCAGGTCATACTTCCAAAACCTCTACTCCACAAAATTAGAGAACTTGGAAGAAATGGATAAGTTTTTGGACACCTACCAACTGCCAAAGCTTAATCCAGAACAGATAAGAGCACTAAATAAACCTATCACATCCACACAGATTTTAGATGTAATAAAAAAAAAAAAACCTTCCCAAAAGGAAAAGCCCAGGACCAGATGGTTTCTCAGCTGAATTCTACCAAGCGTTCATCACAGAGCTGAAAACACTCTTTCTGAAGCTTGTTAGAAGCATAGAAAAAGAGGGAAGGCTTCCAAACACCTTCTATGAAGCTTCCATTGCCCTAATCACCAAACCAGGCAAGGATGCAACAAGAAAAAAGAGAACTATAGACCCATATATCTCATGAACTTAGATGCAAATATCCTGAACAAAGTCCGGATGCAACGCTACATCAAAAATATTATCCACCCTGACCAAGTTGGCTTCATCCCAAGTTGCAGAGATGCTTCAACATACGTAATTCGATAAATGTAATACATCACATTGATCGGCTCAACCACAAAAACCACATGGTTATCTCAATATATGTGGAGACGTTCTTTGACAAAATTCAACACCACTTCATGTTCAAAGCTCTTGAAAGAATAGGCTTAGATGGCCTATTCCTCAATTTAATAAATACAATTTACAAAACTCTTAAAACACAGATCATTCTCAATGGGAAACGACTCAAGGAGTTCCCACTTAATTCAGGAACAAGGCAAGTCTGCCCACACTCACCACTGCTCTTTAACATAGTGCTTGAAGTTCTTGCCCAAGCAATTAGATAAGAGAAAGGCATAAAATGGACACAAATCGGAAAGGAAGAAATTAAACTATCCCTCTTTGCAGATGACATGATCCTTTATATATCAGACCCAAAGAACAGTATCAGTAACTTCTTGAAGGTCATTAATGCCTTCAGCAACATGACAGGATACAAAATTAACACACAAAAATCAGTAGCCTTTCTATATGCAGAAACAAGCAGACAGAAAAAGACATAAGAGAGACTGTCCCATTTTCTATAGCTTCAAAGAAAATGAAATACCTTGGAATATCACTAACCAAGGTTGTAAAGGACTTATATAAGGAGAATATTGGAACACTTAGGAAGGAAATAGAGGAGGATGTGAGAAGATGGAAATTTAATGCATGCCCATGGATAGGGAGAATCAATATAGTAAAAATGGCAATCCTGCCAAAAGCAATTTACAGATTCAATGTCAAGCCAATAAAAATCCCAACCTCTTTCTTCACAGACATAGAAAAAATAATCTCTAAATTCATTTGGAAGGGCAAAAGACCTAAGATAGCCAAAACTATTCTAAGTAAAAAATCCTACTCAGGATGTATCATCGTGCCTGACTTCAAAACATACTACAAAGCCATAGTAACAAAAACAGAATGGTACTGGCATAAAAACAGAAACACAGATCAATGGAACAGAATTGAAGACTCAGCTTTAAGTGGAAGTAACTTCAGTTATTTGGTCTTTGACACGGGGGCCAAAAATTTATGCTGGGCCAAAGATAGCATCTTCAACAAATGGTGCTGGAGGAAATGGATAAACACATGTGAAAAAAATGAAAATAGACCAACTCCTTTCACCGTGCTCAAAAATCAACTCCAAATGGATCAGAGACCTTAATATAAATCCTGTAACCATGAACACCCTGGAAGAAAACAATAGGGGGACTCTACATGAAATTGGAGCAGGAAAAAATTTTCTGAGCAAATCTCCAGCAGGCCAGGTAATACGACAAACACTTAACCAATGGGACCTGATCAGGAATAAAAGCTTCTGTACAGACAAACAAACCATACTCAGAGCCAATAGACCCCCTTCAAATTTGGAAATGATTTTCACCAGCTACAACTCAGACAAAGGCCTAATTTCCAAAGCCTACAGAAAACTCAAAAAAATTAATAACAAAAACCCAAAATGCCCCCTCACAAAATGGGGTACTGATCTCAACAGAGAATTCATGGAGGAGGAAACACAAGTGGCCTTTTCTCACATGAGAAAGTGCTCAGCATCCTTAAGCATCAGGGAAATGCAAATCAAAACCACAATGAGATACCATCTTACCCCTGTCAGAATGGCAATCATAAAGAAAACCAAGAACAATCCTTGCTGGCGAGGATGCGGGGAAGGAGGAACCCTCATTCACTGCTGGTGGGATTGAAAACTTGTTCAATCACTATGGAAAGCACTGTGTAGGCTCCTGAAGAGAATAGACATAGAACTACCAATGGACCCAGCTATCCCTCTACTAGGCATCTATCCACAAGATGTCACATTTCAACACAGAAACATTTGTACAACTATATTTATAGCAGCTCAATTCATAATAGCTAAGAATTGGAATCAGCCCAACTGCCCATCCATGGAGGAATGGACAGAGAAACTGTGGTATATTTACAAGATAGAATTTTATTCAGCTGAAAGGAAAAACTAAATATCAAAATTTAGGAAAAAATGGTCTGACTTTGAGCAGATCTTACTAAGCGATCACTCAAAAGAATAGAGAATAGAATGCCACATATTCTCCCTCATATGTGGTCCTTAACCAGGATAACCGTTTTCTTTATGCAGACTAGTAGAAAGAAGTGAGAAGTTATGAATGAGGGGTAAGGGATAGGGGGAGGGGATTGGCTTAAGCATGAGGATAAACCATATTAGGTTCAAAACTATAAAATCCTTATGAGTATACTGTAACCTATTGACAAAGTAGTGAGCGTCACCTGGCAAGAGGGGCCATAAGTAGTAGGGCAGAGAGTCTAAGCCTGTGAATAATTAGATCAGCCTGACAACCCCTGGTTCCAACCACTGGTTCCTTCCCTCACTGAGCTGTTGACCAAAGTGACTCATGAGATTCCAACAACAAGACAGAATTCTGTCAAAGCTCTTGAGTGCCCTCCCCAGGCCTGAGGCAAAACCCTGTTACTGAAGCAACCACAGACTGCATCGTTCAGCATCAAGAAACCCTTCAACGTCCGGAATGGTATCCAGCCCCCAGAAGGCAGTTAATGTAGTGCTGGAAGGCACTGCACAGACTGCCAGGGGAACTGATCAACGACAGCTGGAGTAAAGAGAGACCACTGACACGAAACACAATCTGCGGCCATGAGTAGTCTGACCACACCTCCTACTGGGAGGGAACAGTGAACCAACAAAGGAGCTCTTGTGTAATGGAGGAGCCTGGGCCTGGGGGAGACAATCAACAGCTTTCAAATTTGGACAATTTTCCACTTAGTGAGGGGGACCCCTTGTCTGGAACTAGGGATTCAGGGCGATAGGCACCGGATTCCGTACTCTTGGGCTCCCAAAACAAGATGCACTATGGGAGCGAGTGTCAGGGAGTCTACTAAAAATAGAATCT
>PVHP010012024.1:0-43754 GCA_004024765.1 Zapus hudsonius
ATCTTTACGTAACACAACCCTGCACAGGTTCCCAGGACATAGGCAGGCAGAACACAGTAAGCCTCTCATGCAAACTGCTTCTGGCACAGTCCTGACCAAGTTCTTTCTCCCCCTCGTAAGCCAAACCTCACAGTCCATAGTTCTCATTACATTCAGGTCTTTTAACTCTGACCATCACGCTGTACTCACAACACTGTGAAGCATCTCTTAGGCCGAGAGTTCAAATCCTTCCACATTCCTCCTGTAGATCACTTCCAGAAGACCAAAGCCACAAGATCAGGGTTCCAGCAGCAACAGATGACCCCACGTCCTGGTACCAAAACTGTTGTAGTCAGCTTTCTTGTTGCTGCACAGAAAGAACCCAAACAAAAACGGCTTGTGGAGGAATGGGTTTATTTGGCTTACGACTTGAGGGGAGACTCCATCCTGGCAGGGAAAACGATGGCATGAGCAGAGGGCTGGACATCACCTCTGCCACAGCACTGCAAACAGCGGCAGGAAGGTGTGCCAAACACTGGCAAGGGGAAGCTGGCTTATAACCCCATGAGCCCGCCCCAACAACACAGCTCTACTGAGGTTCTAATTCCCGAATTGCCATCAGCTGAGTATCAATCTATCAGAACACATTCATTTGTTTGTGGGGGACACCTGGATCAAACCATGACAGCTCCACTGTCACTTCTCAACACTCTGGTGACTTTGAGTACTCCCTGTGGTCACCACCATCTAGGAAGAGAAGTTTCTTCAGCCAAAAGTGAGAGTAACATTAATATATGAAAAGACACATTAGAAAAAAAATGCTTATAAGGCAGTTTGGTGGGCATAATATATGCATTTAGCCTAACAACAGCTGGTGTTACTCCCTATGACCTCTCCTTCCATAGGCTTTTGACTAGGTCTTCAGTTCCAGGCATGCATTCCCTCCTATGGAGTGGACCTTCAGTCAAATTAGAGAGCAGTTGCTTTCCCCCATAACAGATGTGCCACTTTTGCACCAGTTGCCACATTTGGCCTGGTTGGCCAATCTTAAGGCTTGCAAGGTCCACTGCTGTTTCCTATTATTGATGCCTTCTCTCTCCCATAGGGCTGCATGCAGCCTTAGCTTTTTCCAGCTTTCTTTCAGCTGGTTAACAAGGAGGAAGTTTACAGCTCAGCTCCAGCTTAATTTCCTAGTGATGGGGCACCCAATCCTGTGAGGTCTTCAGCAATAGGGTCTTACCATCCTCATTCTGATGGGCAACCAAGAGCCTTGGCAATGGCCTGTACTATTTTGGGGGCATCAGGAACCTCCCTGGCCAACAACTCGCTGGAAGGTATCTCATCCCTGGAATTGAAATTTTTCAAGTAACAATCTGTGGCTTCTGGGTGTGCATTAATTTAAATATTTTGTTTTTGTTTCTTTGAGGTTTGGTCTTGCTTTAGCCCAGGCTGATGTGGAATTCACTATATAGTTTCAGGGTCGCCTTGAACCCACAGCAATACTCCTACCTCTGCCTCCCATGTGCTGGGATGAAAGGTGTGCGCCACCATGCCCAGCTGATGATTTTTTTTTATTAAAAATAGTCCTTGGGAGGTATTAAACAATGTGATAAATTTTTGTCTCATTCATAATTGTGCACCAAGTAATACCACTTGTGGTATTAGCATGCTTAGAGAAGCAGTGTTTCTTCCTTGCAGGGTCTATGGCAGGGTGGAGGCAGCTTCCATATACATACGATGTGCTCCCTAAAGAATCATCAAATTCAATATCTATCTATACACAATTACAAAGCTAGCCTCTCTGAAAATACAGAGAATGCTATTTCTATCAGGGATGATAGAATTGGCAATTTTAATTTTTATGCTGTTTACCATACAATGTCAAGCATAATGGTTCACCTAATGATTGTGTCCAGTTACCTAGGAAATCAAATAATTCATTTCACGAAACTAGTACCAAGGAATGCACAGTGTCTCTCAGAATAAAATGTGTACAAACCCCAGAATCAGGTTGTATGCTTCAGTAAATTCATGAATAGTTTGCAACTAGGTCTTGGAGTTATACCAACAATTATTCAATATGAAGAACAATGTCTATGAACAAAAATAAAAGGTATTTAAATAAAAGAGGAAGAAGAAAAAATTTCCATGTAGATGATATGATTATTGAGGTAGAAATTTGATACTTTGGAGGACTATAAGGCAGTGAGCTGATATTTTCAAAGAACCAAAAAAAAAAAAAACCTCAAAGGAAAAGTATGTTTCCATATTGAGGGATGGATTAAGGCATTCCCAGATAAACAACCGAATAACATTCATGTCATGTCCACCAGACACATTCTACAAAGCATGCTAAAGGGCATCTTGAAGATTAAAGAAAAAGTACACTAGACAGTAACTTGAAGTTATATGAAGAAATAAAAGTCTTAGTAAATGAAACTACACAGTCATTTTTCCCTCCATGCATGTGGATTCAACACTTGTAGAGTCAACTAACGTCATGTCAAACATACTCCTTAAAAAATTTCATGTGCACTAGATGTGTGGGGCAGGTGAAGTGTGCAAATCTGTTTTTATTTTTCAGAAGGCAGTGAGAACAAAGGACAACCTAATTCTACCAACAAGACCAGGAATTATAGCAGACTTCCTGGCAAGAGAAGAACCACCCATAGCGCATCCACTAGGTGAAACCACAGAGGAAGTGGAGAGCTGAGCAAGAGTGCTGCTCCCACAGCCAGCCTGACAACCTTCCTGCCCCTGGGTGATGGAGACAGACACTGAGGATACTCAAAATGTTCCAAAGCAGAATTCCAGAAGCTGCTAAGAGCTCAACACTACATACAGTAGACTTAAACTCACCCACCATGGTTCAGGGAATTTTGCAGAAGAGGTGGCAGAAAGATTGTAAAAGCCATGGGAGGGGGGAATACTTAGAGGCATTACCCCCCCACCCAATGACTGCTGCTAGCACAACTTGTAACCCTCAACCCCATGGAGCATTCCAGAAATCCCAGTAATGGGGGCAGGGAGGAGGGAAATGGTGGTACCAACATATGACTTGTTCATACAAAGTTTTAACAAATTAAAAGAAATTAATGTGCACTAAATACGTACAGATAACTTTGTACTGTCATTATCCCCTAAAAATGCATTCCACTGGGTTCGAGAGATGGCTTAGCAGTTAAAGGCACTTGCTTGCAAAGCCTGATGGCTTGGGTTTGGTTTTCCAGTACCCATGTGAAGCCAGATGCACAAAGAGGTGCCTGTGTCTGGAGATGGTTTTCAGTGGCAGTAGGCCCTGGCATCATGCCCATTCATTCTCTCTCTCTTTCTTCTTCTTCTTCTTCTTCTTCTTCTTCTTCTTCTTCTTCTTCTTCTTCTGCTTCTGCTTCTGCTTCTGCTTCTGCTTCTGCTTCTGCTTCTGCTTCTGCTTCTGCTTCTTCTGCTTCTGCTTCTGTTTCTTCCTTCTTCTTCTTCTTCTTCTTCTTCTTCTTCTTCTTCTTCTTCTTCTTCTTCTTCTTCTTCTTCTTCTTCTTCCTCTCTCTCATTATACAGTATAATATACAGCTCATATTAAGTATTATATGCAGTCTAAAGATGACCAAAACATGAGAAGGCTGGGTCTGGTAGTATACATCTTCAATCCTAGCACTTGGGAGGCCGAGGCAAGAGGATCCAAATTTAAGGTCAGCCTGAGCTACATAGCAAGAATATTTTTCAATTGTCTGAAGAGGTTATATTCAAATTCTGCACCATTTTATAGAAATAACTTGAGCATCCACAGGTTTTTATTATCAGGGTATCTTGAAACCAGTTCTCCACGGATGCTGAAAGATGACTGTGTTAATGTAAAGTGCTTTTCATTTTTTTGTTTGCCTTTACACGATTTAAGAGTCTGATGCATTCAAAATTGTCAGTTTAAAAGCTAGTACACTAATGCATTGAAACCTAGTGCTTTATGTTTTTGGACATATCCAGTATAAAGGTGTAGTTTTGTGACATCAACAAGTGAAAACAGAGTTAAAAGAACAAGGTGTTTGTATATGCTTGACATTAAGCTTCTTTAAATTCAAATTAAAGTGTTTCTATTTAAGAGTGCTAGATGTAATCCTTACTAATGTCTAAAGAATCAAGATCCTCCTACCTCTGCCACCTGAGTGCTGGGATTAAAGGTACAGGCCACCACACCCAGCTGAAAAGCTATTTTATAACCAGTAGAGATAAAATAAATTTTATTATTTGAGAATTGAACAATGACTCCTCAAGACTTTGAGACAATGTGATTTGGACCTTGCTGTTCTGATCAGAGATATCCTTTGCAAACTATTGGGAGGCTCTGCAGACTGGATGTGATATCCAGACTTGGGATGTGGTTTTTCATAGGTCCCGCTAAATCACTCAATGATACTTTGCTGAAAGTTTGCCTAAAACACAATCTGCTTATTAGACAAGGTTAGAGAGGGTCTTCCCTTGACAGATTATTAAAATAATATCTGAATTTGGCAAGGACATTTCTGGAGTTTTGGATGATGGTTTAAGATAATTCTTTTGATAATGAGTTTTTATTAGGATTAGATAAAGATATAATAGTTTTGCATTGGTGAACCCAGCATGGTAAGAGTTTTGAAGCCTTTGTAGTCTTTGGGAATAGATAGTCATTTTATATATTTATTAGAAAGAATGAAAAACTGGTCATTTGAGTTTTTCCAGGAAATTCTTGATAAAAAAGTTTTGGTTCTTTTTTGTAATATAAAGATAGACATACAGATCAATGGGAACAAATTGGGAATTCAAAAAATTCATTGCATTTATGATTATATGATTTAAAATTTTTTCTTTGAAGTAAAATTTATTTAGCATAAAAATTAACCACTTCAAACATACACAATGTTGTACAACCATTACCTCTGTCTAGTTCCTACACATTGTAATCACCCCAAAAGAAAAACTCAGAGTCATCAAGCATTTACTTCTATTCACCCATTCTCTTATCTCCTGACAATTACATCTTCTTATCTTTATAGCTTTACCCATTCTGGAGATTTTTTTTTAATAAATGGACTCATAAAGTATGTCACCCCATAGCCATGGTGTTTACATTCTATTTATAGACGTTTAATTTTATTTTTGTTTATTTATTTGCAAGCAGAGAGAGAAGTGAGACAGAATGCATGCATTAGGGCCTCCAGTCACTGCAAATGAACTCCAGATGCATGCGCCACTTTGTGCATCTGGCTTTACATGGGTACTGGGGAATTGAACCCAGGACATTAGGCTTTGCAGGCAAGTGCCTAAACCACTGAGCATCTCTCCATCCCAGTATTTGCATTCTTTTTGTTTGTTTGTTTTTAAACTTTTTATTGATAGCTTCCATAATTATAGACTATAAACACTATGATTCCCTCCCCCCTCCTCCCCTTTCCCATATTTCTTCCCCCTCTCAATTAGTCTCTTTTTTTGTTTTGGCATCATCATCTTTTCCTCCCATTATCTGTAGGTATTATCAAGCACTGTGAAATCATGAAAATCAAGGCCATTTTGTGTCTGGAAGTTTGCGTTGTAAGCAGTCCTACCCTTCCTTTGGTTCTTACAATCTTCCTGCCACCTGTTCCTCAATAGACCCTGAGCCTTGGAGAGTGTGATAGAGATGTCCCAGTGCTAAATACTCCACTGTCACTTCTTCTCAGCACTATGGTGTCTTTTGAGTTATCCCAGTGGTCACCAGCATCTGAAAAAGAAAAGCTTCCCAAGCCAAGAGTGAGAGTAGCATTATCCTTTGGGTATGCTTGTTATTTTTTTTTTTAAGTGCTTGTTAGGCAGTTTGGTTAGCATAATATATGCATTTAGCCAGACAACAGCAGGTGTTACTCCCTAGGACTCATGACTTCCTCCACTGTATGGTTTTTACTAGGTCTTAGTACCATGCATGTTTTCCTCCTGTGGAGCGGGCCTCTAGTCCAGTTAGAGAGCAGTTGATTTCCCCCACAATAGACGTGCCACTATTGCCCCAGTTGGCTCTTAAGTCTTGCAAGATCCACTGCTTATATTAAGGTCTTTGATCCATTTGGACTTGATTCTTGTGCATGGAGAGAGATAAGGTTCTATTTTCATCCTTCTACATATAGATATTCAGTTTTCTCACCACCATTTGTTAAAGAGGCTTTTCTCCAGTGAATATTTTTGTCCTTTTTGTCAAAAATCAGTTGACTGTAACTATCTGGATTTGCATCAGGGCCCTCTTTTCTATTCCATTAATCTATGTGTCTGTTTTTGTACATGATAAGAACCATGCTATTTTTGTTACTATGGCTCTGTAATAAATCTTAAAATCAGGTATGGTGATACTGCCAGCCTTATTTTTGTTGCCTGGGATTGTTTTGGCTTTTCAAATTTTTTTTTGTGATTCCCAATGAATTTTAGGATTATTTTATATTTCAGTGAAGAATGCCATTGGAATTTTGATGGGGATTGCATTAAATGTGTAGATTGCTTTTGGTAAGATTGACATTTTCAAAATATTGATTCTTCCAATCCAAGAACATATGGATGTCTTTCCATTTCCTAGTGTCTTCTGCAATTTCACTCTTGAGTGTTTTAAAGTTTTCATTGTAGAGATCCTTCACCTCTTTGGTTAGGTTTATTCCAAGGTAACATTATTATTATTTTTTTTTGAGGCAGTTGTGAATGGGAGTGTTTCCTTGATTTCATCCTTGGTCTGTTTGTTTTTAGTATATAAGAAGGCTACTGATTATCTGTGTTGATTTTGTATCCTGATACATTGGTAAATGTGTTTATCAGCTCTAACAGTTTGCCGATAGTCTTTAGGCTCCCTATGTAAAGAATCATATCATCTGCAAATAACAATAATTTGATCTCTTCCTTTCTGATTGGTACTCTTTGTTTTGTATCTCTTGCCTTATTGCTATAGCTAAGATTTCCAGCACTATATTAAATCAAAGTGGGGACAGTGGAACCCTTGTCTTATTCCTGGATTTAGTGGAAATCCTTCAAGGCTTTCCCCATTTAGTATGATGTTGGCTATAGGTTTGTCATAAATGGCCTTTACTATGTTGAGATAGGTTCCTTCTATTCCCACTTTCTTTAGGACTTTTACCATGAAGGGATGTTGGATTTTGTCAAACGCCTTTTCTGCATCTATTGAGATGATCATGTGATTTTTGTCCTTCAGTTCATTTATGTAGTTTATTACATTTATTGATTTGTGTATGTTGAACCATCTCTGCATCTCTGGGATAAATCGTACCTCATCTGGGTGAATTATCTTTTTGATGAAAACTTGTATTCTGTTTATTGGTATTTTGTTGAGAATTTTTGCATCTATGCTCGTGAGCGAGATTGGTCTGTAATTTTCTTTTTTTGTTCTGTCTTTGTCTGGTTTTGGTATCAGGGTTATGCTGGCTTTGTAAAAGGAGTTTGGCAATATTCTTTCCTTCTCTATTTTGTGGAAAAGTTTGAGAAGCATTGTTGTTAGTTCTTCAGTGAATGTCAGGTAAAATTCAGCAGTGAATCCATCTGAACTTTTTTTAGTAGGGAGATTTTTTTTATAACTGCTTGGATCTCCACGCCTGTTATAGGTCTGTTTAAATGATTTATCTCATCTTGATTTAATATTGGTAGGTCATATACATCAAGGAAATCATCAATTTCTTTCAGAGTGTGAAACTTGGTGGAGTATATGTTCTTAAAGTATGTCCTTATGATTTTCTGAATTTCATTGGTATCTGTTGTAATGGTGCCTTTCTTCATCTCTGATTTATTTATTTGTGTGTCTTCCCTTTTTCTTTTGGTCAGATTTGCTAAGGGTTTATCAATCTTGTTTATCCTTTCAAAGAACCAACTATTTGTTTCATTGATTCTCTGTATTTTTTGGGGGGGGGATTCTATTTCATTAATTTCCACCTTAATTTTCACTATTTCTTCTCGTCTGCTGATTGTTGGTTTGTCTTGTTCTTCTTTTTCCCCAGTGTTTGCATTCTTAATCCTCAACTGGTGGTACTGTTCAGGAAGGTTATGGGACCTTTGAGGTAGAGCCTTGCTGGTAGAAGTATGTCACTGAGAACAGGCCTTGAGGGGTTACAGCCCATCCCTGCTTGCTGTTCCTGCTGTTTCTACTTCCTCTCTGCTGATGTGGTGATGTCACCACAGCTGTCTGCTCCTGACATACTTTCATAAGCATGATTAACATTCCCCTCTAAACTGTAAGCCAAAATAACCTTTTCCTTCCTAAGCTGCTTCTGGTCAGGTATTTTGTCCCAGCAATGAGAATTTTCACAGCATTGGTCATGATTGCGCCAACATGAAAACAACCCAAATGTCCTTCAACTAACTGGTAAGTGGGTAAACAATGTTTTGCATATCTACACAATGAAAGACTATTCAACAAAAGTACAATACATGCTACAGTATAGAAGAATTTTAAACACTTTGATTTAGTTACAGATATAAGACACAAAATATCTCATATTGTAAGATTCAATGTATATGAAATATCTAGACTAGGCCAACCTCAAGATATAGAAACAGGCCATTCTATCGTGGATCCCTAGCACTGCTGGGGAGAGAAGAGGACTGAATACTAATAGTCACAAGTTTTTTTTTGGGGGGGGGAGAAGAAGGAAGGGATTAAAATGTCCTAATATATTGTAGTGATTTTTGCACATGTTTGTAACTATGATAACTACCATTGCATTATATTCCTAACATTGGTGAATTCATAATATATAAATTATGTTTCAATTTAACCTATTTAAAATTATTTAAACCCTCTTTTCTTTTTGGGCAAGAGTTTTCTAGAAAAATAAACCACATTAATGAAGGCATAGAAATAATAACGTTTTATTAGTAGAAACAGCCAAACAGTAAAGTCATTTATATAGATAGTAACATTTGTTTGTCATCAACACATCAGATGGGAATAATTGCAATGCCTTACATTACATTACATTACAGGAAGCATTACAGCTTCCTATGGGATAGAAAGAGAAAGGGTGGTGGGTACTCCAGATTAAGTATTTAGAGAAGATATGAAAAGGCCATATTGAACCCAAAAGATTAACAATAAAAAGGAGATAACCTTGATATCATGGAGGTGGGAGGTGGAGGAGTAAGAAGAGAGCCTTTCAGCAACAAAGCTGGTACAAATGGGAGTTCTTTGTTAGTGAGTAATAAGAACCCTCTTCTAGCTCTGCACAGCTCTCACTTCAAAGAGAAATAAGAGGTTATTTATTTTGGAGCCAAATATGAGTGACTGTGGCCTGGAAACACAGATTTCGGTTACCCCAAACTCTATGTTCCAATGTGTGAACAGCTTCATGAAGTTTTTGTGATTCTAGAATAAAAGCTGGTCATAAACTAAGACACTTTGAAATACATGGGCTGGAGCATCAGTAGGTGTGTTATTACAAAGCTGGGAATTCTCCACCATAGTCTTCAGATGTCATCTGATGACATTCTTAGGCCTTGGGTTGGTGGAAGCTGGTCGGCTGCTAGTAGTACATTCCAAAAAGATCAATACACGATCAACTGATAGACACAGAGGTGGGCGATAAGTGGGCTACTGAGGGGCTGAAGGTAGCCTGGGGTAATTTGGCTGTGATCCTGCCCCATTCCATCACTACAGGAGACTTATCACTCCACTCAACCTTTTTTGAGGCTTTGAGGCACTTTCAGTTCACACCACCCATCGTCCTAAACATGAGAATAACACATTTGTCTCCTTTTTTAGTGCTGAGGAAGATTTATCACAGTCTTCTTTTTTAACTTTATTTTAACTTTCAGAAGACATCTTTGAGACGTAATTCCCTATCTTCAAATTCACTGGTGCTAAATGTACAATGCCATTATGTTATATCCAAAGACTTGTAAAATTACCATCATCAAATGTTAGAACACTGTGATAACTTCCTAATAATCCTTGCAGAAAATGTTCTGCACTTTTAAAAATCTCTTTCTCACCCACCTGTAGTTGGTGGAAACATTTCATTCCTGCTCATGGGCTCTCTGGTCAGGAGTTGTGTGAATGATTTGCAGCATTCCAACAATTTGTTTTTATGATTATTTGACTTACTTTTTGATTTTCCTTCTTTCCTACATTTCTTAACCTGTTCTCTGGTTGGCAGTATTGTTTTTATTATATAGGGAAACATTAAAATTATATCTATATTTATATTTCAGGTAAATCTCTTAAAAATAAGACTAGGGTCCTGAAAAGATAAAAGCACACAATTGATATCAAAACAAAAAGACTAAAATAAATAGAAGCAGAATTATCAGATCCTTTTCAAGTCACATCAGGATACCTACTGCGTGCAGCCTGACGTGCATTGAGCATCTGACATAATGCGTTGTATGGGCACTTTCCTTATGACCAGAACACTCGTAAGTACTTTCCCTACTGGAAGATGGGGGCCTTCAAGGGAGGGTCCTTCTTTAGAGACCTCTGCGGTCCTTGTGGATGTGGTGATGCAGAAGGGTGGTACCAGAAGGAGTCAGGATCAGAGAGCCAACCAACCTGATCAAAATTCGTTCAGTAAATATTTATAGTGGGCATTCCAGACTCTGACTGTGTTATGACTTTCTGACAGTGAAATCGTCAATGAACAATGCGCTGTAAAGAATTACAATTTGGAAGGTTCTTCGATAAATATTCATGAAATTTATTGTTTATTATATGAAATAAAAGTTTCCCTGCTTACGTCTATTCAAGTAAGTTAATGTCAATGGCCCTCATCAATGTTTTTACACTGAAATATAGCTCTTTAAAATTATTACATATTCAGTTAAATAAATTTCATACTCATTTACTTGTCTCTTGAAAACAGTCAAGTCAGCAGGAAGGGAGACCTTGCCAACATTTATTAAGGTTCTCTCCTGCTAGCTTTCTTCTCTTCTCTTGTCTCTAATCAACCCTTGTGCTAACCCAACAATTTACTCACAGAGACAATAATGTAAACAAGTTTTTTTATTGTGAAAGAAATAATAGGTTTATTTTGGTAAAGATTCTGATTAGAAACCGTGTGTAGTAGCACGTGGCTTCCCCCCATGCTCCAAGTTTACAAGTTTTAGGAGGTTACTGCACACAGCTAATACATTGGGTTTTGCTTAACAATGCAAGAAAGAAATCTCATTGTTAACTTTAGCCTATATTCATTTTTCAACATATTTATTAAACAACATTGACTGAATGCCAGAGGGATACAAAGATGTAAAAAGACGTCATCTAGGTCACTGGAGATTTAGCTTCTATGGGATTTTCTTTCTCTGCTTTGTGAGGCTGGTGAGATAAGAACTCTGTAGAAAATATGCATTAGAATTGTCAGCTGGAGAGGTAGAGAAGGGGTATTCCATTCTCAAATTCCCATTTCTTAGGGATTCTCTGTAGATCAGAAAGCCAGTGAAGGCTGCTAAATAAAGACATCCCTAAAACCCGCTCAGTGGCAGACAGGAAATCTGGCTGAAAGCAGGGACACCATGGTGCAGCTGAAACAGGGGCCCCCAGGTCCACCTTCAGGTCCACATTCTACTGCTTGTTGGGACAAATACTCTGGAACCAAAATGAGGAGGAAAATGTCCTTTCTTCTTGTGTCTGTGAACAGTCTAGGAGGAGGTGTACCTATGGCATTCTGGGAGTAGAGTGTTTGGAACCAGGACTTTGTCTCTCAAGGTATCATGACTACAATAAGTCACAACCCTTGTGTGAAAGCTTAGGGTGACTGGGACCTCCCAAGGTAACCAGGAGTGTCCTTGAACTTGTACTTTCAGGCAGTTTTCACAGATCTCATGCCTGACCCCCCTCCCCTTGAGTGGGAGGTGTCTCTAACTAGAGTTCAAACCTAATCCTGAAACTGATGGGTCAAGGATAGACCAACCAGCTGGCTCTCTGCTCATCTGGCCCAGGGAATATAGTCCCTGGGACAGGAAATTCCTTCCTCTGTCCACATGGCTTGTCAACAGAGAGACATCTAAATCTCCAGGCTCCGTGGCCTAGGTAACCCCCCCCCACTGTTTTTTTTTTTCCCACTGGTGGTCTATAATTTTAATTCTTTAATTTATAGAATAAGAATTCGGATACTCTTAAGTTTTAGGGTCCATTGGAAGTAGCTGGGAACTCAAACTTTCTGGAACCCCAGCTCTTCCATTACACTTGGACTCAAACAGCACAATTATTTCTGGAATATTTGCCAACTGATATGTTCTGTGAGTGAAAATAATTGTTAGATACATTATAAACCTTGACCCTTGACAAATGGAACTCCATTTAAAAATTGTAAAATATTTAAAACTATAGTTTTGTATGACAAAAAAATTCAGCGGTGCTCATGTTAGTGGGACATCATATACTTTAATTTTAGTTTTTTACTTTATTGTTTCCTCTCTTACACCTCCTTTTTCTTTTCTTTTTCTTTCCTTTTTTCTTTCTCTTTCTTTCTTTCTTTTCTTCCTTCCTTCCTTCTTTCTTTTTTTTTGGGGGGGGGGGTTGAGGTAGGGTTTTGCTCTAGCCCAGGCTGACCTGGAATTCAGTATGTAGTCTCAGGCTGGCCTTGAACTCACTTTGATCCTTCTACCTCTGCCTCCCTAGTGTTGGAATTGAAGAAGTGCACAACCACACCTGGCCACATTGTTTTTCTTTAGTCTGCTTCTGAATTTTTTCAGGTAGAAGCTAAGACCATTAGAGGATTGTTTTCTTTTTATAATGTAATAGTTTAGTTTTAGAAATTTCTGCTTCTATAAATGGCCTTTTACAAAATTTATATGTTGTTACCATTGCCTATCTATTGTCAATATTTCTTAATTAAGAATTATTCTTTGCTTATGAATTACTAAAAATTATGTTATTTAATTTCCAAGTATTTGAGGGATTTTCCATAAAATTTTCTGGAATTTTCCAATCAAACTCCATTGTGGTCAGAGGACATGTTTTAAAATTTATCGAGACTTGCTTCATGGCCCCTGTTGTGACCTGTCTTGGTAAATATTTCATGTGTACTTGTAAATGACATATACTTGGCTGTTCTTTTGTTAATAAATTTAAATAAGTCAAATGAGTTGATTATATTGTTAAAACTATTCATAGCTTTATAAACTTTTGGTCTATATTTTTAAATAGTTTTTAAAAAATTGTTTTTAAGCAGAGAGAGAGAGAGGGAGGGAGAGAGAGAGAGAGAGAGAATGGGTGTGGCAGAGCCTTTAGCTACTGCAAATGAACTCCAGACGTATGAGCCACTTTGTGCACCTGACTTCACTTGGGCACTGGGGACTTGAGCTCAGGTCATTAGGTTTTTCAGGCAAGTGCCTTAACCATTGAGCATCTCTCCAGCCCTGGTGTACATTATATATTAATTATTTAAACAAGAATATTGAATATATGATTATAATTGTGAGTTTGCTTATTTCTCTTTAAATTTCTATTTTTTCATTTATGTATTTGAAACTTTGTTATTAGGAGCAGGAATTTCTAGGATTCTTCTGACTTTAAGATCAGCACCTTTGTTGTTAGATAGATGACCTTCTGTCTCTTGGTAACTTTGTTCTGATGTCCGCTGTGTGAGAGTAGTGTACTCATATAGTTCCTATTGCCTTTTTGTTTGTCTTAATTATAAGCCTTATATATCGATTTTCATCCTTTTGTTTCTTTACAGAAAATCCATTAGTCACAAATCAATGGGTGGAACAATATCTTGAAAGCTCTGAAATTAAAAAACAAAACAAAATGAAGCAACGACAACAAATAAACCCTGTTGTCAACACTAAGTTCTATACTGCTTGAAATTTTTTTGTAAACATGAATGTGAATGAATACATTTCCAGAGTTTTTTTTTTTTCCAGAATTTCATTGCCAGCAGATCTGCCCTATAGGGAGTGTTGAAGGAACTTCTTCATGTGGAAAGAACATGTACATGATGCCAGATAGAAATCTGTGCAAAGAAATGAGTCTTAGACGTGAGAAAACAGTGTTAAGAATGACCACAGCATTGCAGGTTATTTCTATGACCGTCCCATCACTTGTACCTGTTCACCCCTTAAGTCTAAAGGCTTTGGTCAATATTTATGATAGGTAAAATATACGGAAAACATTTCACATTATACTTTGTTAAATATTGTCAATTTTTTTACACTGCCCCTTTTCAAGCTATATCTTTTACTTATGTGGCATTTTTCATTTCGTGTGTGCAATTTATAGTCAACACTTTCTATTGAAATCTCTTTGCAAGTTTTTTGTGTTCGTGCATACAGAAAAATGTACCAAATGAGGAACAAAATTTAATGTCACCCTGGTTGTTTGGCAGTTAGAATGAGTGTACAGTCTTTGTGT
Organism: Zapus hudsonius; assembly: GCA_004024765.1. Lineage (NCBI taxonomy): Eukaryota > Metazoa > Chordata > Mammalia > Rodentia > Dipodidae > Zapus > Zapus hudsonius. The sequence continues at coordinate 14,312 of PVHP010012024.1, forward strand.
GTGCATGTGTGTGTGTGTGTGTAGTGGTGTATATATGTATGTAAGTGTGTGTATGCACATACGTGTGTAGTTGCACGTGCCTGGTGTACACAGTTGCAGAGGCTGGGTTTCCAGTCTATGTTGTTTCCTTGAGACAGAACCTCTCACTGAACCTGGAGCTGACTAGTGAGCCCCATAGACTCTCTGCTCTCCACTCCATTCAGGACTGAGGTCATAGACGTACATGGTCACTACTGGTTTTTGTTTTGTTTTCACAAGAATGCTGGGGATTGGACTTAGGTCTTCATGCTTGAATGGCAAGCTGTCTTATTCACTGAATCATCTCCACATCCCCAGTGTAGTCTTTTTTAAATATGAAATATATTCTTATTATCCATATTTACAAACACTGAATGAGCAGATAATGTATTGATGTCCCCAATCCCCTGGTTTCCCTCTTACCTGTCCCCAGTCAGCTGGGTATCCTCCTCTGTGGGCAGTCTGGATCAGTCCATGGGGTAGGGGGTTATGGATAGCCTAAGAGTCATCCTGGTTCCACCCCCTTTGTATGTTGTTACTGAGGGGGGCCATGTCTCTGGGTATTCTCCACCACCATGGCTCTTACAATCTTTCCGCCCCCTCTTCTGCTCAGTTCCCTGAGTCATGGTGGGTGAGTATTAAGGCTGCTTTATTGATGAGGTCTTAGGGGTCTCGGTAGTTCTGCTTTAGGTTGTGTTGCAAATCATTCCATTGTAGTCTTAACTGAATAAAGTTCAATCATACTTGATTGAAAAATTATTCCTTGACTATTGATTTATTTATTTACTTATTTGTGTGTGTGTAAATGGTTGCACTTTACACGGCGTGTGTGGAGATCTGAGGACAACTTCAAGGTGTTTGTCTCTTTCCATCTTCTTTTTGAAACAGGGTCTCCCTTATTTTGGTTCTTGTGTGTGTGCCCATCCAGCCAGCCCACAAGCTTTCGGATCTTTCAAGCTCCACCTCCCACTGACATAGGCCCACTGGGATCCGAGATGCATGGACTACTTTAGGTCTGGCTTTATGCAGGCTTTGGGGGAATTGAACTTGGGGTGGCAGGCTTCTTTAACAAGCATTTTTAACTGCTGAGGCCCCTCTACAACCCCTTGTTTTAGTGTGTGTGTGTGTGTGTGTGTGTGTCTATGTAGTCCAGGCTCTGGCCCAGGCTGACCTGAAACTCACCATCTTCATACCACCCCTGCTAAGTACTAGGATTCCAGGTGTGTGTGTACCATCATGCCTGCTTGGCTTCTCTTTCTAAAACGATTAATTTATTTATGCATCCAACAATAATTGTTGAGTTCCATGTAGTATTTTAAGACCAAGAGACAGAGCAATAAACACAATCCCCACTTTCATGGTACCCACATTCTAATGGAAGGAGATACAAAATCAACACATATATATATCAAATGACAGCACGATGTAAAGAATTGCTGCACATAAATGTAACAGAAAGTCAGGAGGTTTTCTTTTATGTTGAGCTGTCTTTTTTTTTTTTTTTTTTTTTTTTTTTTTGGTTTTTCGAGGTAGGGTCTCCCTCTAGCCCAGGCTGACCTGGAATTCACTCTGTAGTCTCAGGGTGGCCTCGAACTCCTATTTCTGCCTCCCGAGTGCTGGGATTAAAGGCGTGCACCACCACGCCCGGCCTATGTTGAGCTGTCTTTGAATGTCTCTCTACTAAAGTGATCTTGAACATAGCCAGGGATAATCTCAGAGAAGTCCTGTGATATAAATGTGCTTGGCAAGCTCTAGGAACAGGAAGGGTGTCAACTGGTTGAAATAGAACAAATGTGGGCCAGAGGTGAAGGAAATGAGGTAGGTGGGAGGCTAGATTATGGAATTCTGTTTTGTTGAAAATGGAAAGCTATGAAGGATTGGGGGCAAGAAGAGGTCTTCATCTGACTGATGTGTTAAACATACTGCTTTGGGCTGGAGACTAGAGGACAAAGGAGTCAAGGAAGGAAGTCAGGGGCCTCAAAACCAAGGTAAGTACCATGCACAAAGAAGCTTTACCTCATCTCCATGAGCCCTGTGCTCTGTTGCCGATCTAGTTGCAAGCTTGAGGAAAAACTCTTCTAAGTCTCAGAACATTCTGGGTCTGTGGTTCTCCAAAATGACCTTTGTACCCATTTAGTGGCTTGTCTGAAGAGCAAATAAGCATTTGGATCACAATTTATCTTAATGTTTCAGTTATCCATTGTTAACACACTATCCCCAAATATAGTGGCTTAAAATAATGACATTGAGTTTGCTCACAAATCTGTCATTTCTGGCAGTTTGCCAGTTCATATCCTCTATGCTTCTCTTGGCATCAACCAAGAGGGCTGGAATCATCTGAGCCCTGGGTCACTCACATCTGGCAGCTGAAACTGGTGTCAGCTGTGCCCTCAGCTGGGGCTGTGGTCAGCACTTACAAGCACATGCGACCTTTCTCTGTGGCTCCCTCCCAGAATGAGGATAGATTGTAAGGGGTTAGCAATGGTGGCTGAATTCCAAGGCAGAGCCAGGTGGAAGCAATATCGGCTTTTCTAGAGCAGGTTTGGAAGACATGTACTATCCCTTCTGTTACCTCTATTCAAAGTTAGTCAGTGAAAGTAAGGCTGGCCCAGATTTATGAGGAGAATCCCTTGCTACTTTTTGGTAAAGAAGAACATTCAACTTCATGATGAGGGAAATTGAATTGGCAGAGTAGATGACTTTAGGTCTAGCAAGTTTTCAGAGGACCCATAGAGATTTTGAAGAAAAGATTTTCAATAAAAATCAATAAAAAATATTTTATTTATTCATTTTCAAGCAGAGAGAGAGAGAGAGAGAGAGAGCACACAAGGGCCACCACCTTGTGGGTCTGGCTTATGTGGGACCTGGGGAATTGAACCGAGGACCTTAGGCACTGGAGGCAAGTGCCTTAACCACTGAGCATTCTCTCCAGCCCCAAAAGATTTTTAAAAGCACAGCTCTAAATGAACTCAACAATATGCTTCTCCAACAGTTGAATGCTTGCTGTATTTTAAGAATCACAAACCCAAGTCTTTGAAGATCCACAGTCTAATGAAGAAAAGAAAAGAAGGTTCCAAGATCTTGAGTGGAAGAGCCTTATCTCATTGATGTATTCTTGATTTTTAATATTAGTGCTGTAACATAGTACACTCTTAGTAAATGTTGAGCACATCGAATACCCTATGTTATGGATCATACTAAGGGATATGCAAAACTCTAAGGAAACAGAGAGGCATGCTGGGAGGTGTGCGTGGAAAGCATCACAGAAGATGTCAAGGAAGCTCCCTCCTGAGTGGAGTGCTGCCTCGTACAGTCCCTGGCACCAAGGAGTGGCTCCATTTATGAAGACTTTGCTGGAGGTGGCATAAATCTTGCATGGGAGAAAGCCACGTGAGGGACTGGCTACTTTTCAAAGAGGCACCTAAGAAGACTTTAGAGATGAGAGAAGGAAAAGGAAAGGTCATGAACCAAAGGTATCATGGACAAAAGATGGAAGAGTATATGTCAAAGAAAGGATTGACTAAAAATTGCAAATGTCTCATGAAAATTAACATAAGAGAGAAATCAGTCACAGATATTTTAGAATTATGATTATCAAACAATTATCAGATACTATGTGCCAGGCAAGTTCCAAGTACTGTTCAAATACTGACTCAGTCCTTATCATAATTCCAGGAAGCACATATGTTTCTCCCTTTAAAGATGAGGAGAGTGCGTCTATGAGGTTAGGAACATGATGGAGCCGGTAACCTGGCCGCTTCATGACTCCATGCCTTAAGTAGTCTTGAGCACTGTACTATCGGTAGAGTGATGAGGTTAGAAGCTGAACTACAATCACTTGAGAAATAAAACCAGTGAGACTAGCCTGGCCTCCAGGTCCCCCCTGAGGAGAGAAGGAAAAGGGAGGGGAGAGATGGACCAATTTTGACAAGATGTAGTCCTGCAGCCTGCTTGAAGGGACATGTTCAGTTATGGCATCTGAACTTTGTAAGAAAATCTCTGTGGTAAAGCTTGAGAAGCACAAAAACTTCTTAAATTATTAGAATCTTCACCATTCCCATTGGATCTGGGAAAGAGGAAGGACTGAAAGCAATACTTGGAGAGACCCTATATGAAAAGGAACTCCCTTACAATCTTGCCAGAAAACCTTGCTCACAAACTTCCAAACCATGGGGAATTGTACCTTCACTCATATAATAGAGTTGTGGTTCCAGAAGCTTTCAGGTCCCTGGTAAGATTCCAGTGTCTGGAGCTCCTGCACTGCCCCTTGGGCACTGTCACGGCTGGAGTGAGCCATGTTTACTTTCGTCTATCCAAGCTCTTCCCCTTGAGAGAGAAGCCTATGGCAGGGCCGCACCATCCCTGCCTGGCCTGTCCAGTGGGATGAGGGGGGGGGGCATCTGAACTCAGCTAAATTGACTTTGCCCTTCCCCCAACTTGGAATATATCCTCCCCAAATTAAAACAGCAGCAACAACAACAACAAAACAGTGAGCTTAGCTTACTTTTTAAATAATTTGACACTGAAGAGATGAAAGACTAAAAGAAACCTCCAAATTCAGGATGTGTCTCAGCTTTTATTTATTTTTGCCTGGGTAGCTAGGAAGCCCACAGTACCATGGGGGGGGGGAGAAGATATAGTTTGTTATGTACAAAATGTATGTTTAGCTTTGTTGAAATTTAACCAGTTGGATATATGAGTTTAGTGCTTCAGAGAAACATTTGGATTAGAGACACAGAAGTTGAGGGTAGGAGATGATTTTAAGAAAGATGCTAAGAAGACACTTAGAGGCTGGAAAAGAGAGCTCTGTGGATAAAGTACGTGCCACACAAGTGTGAGGATGCAGCTGTGATCTACATGCCCATGTAAATGCTCGGTGGACCTGGCAGAGTGCCTATAATCCCAGCCCTCAGCAGGTGGAGAGAGGGAATCCCTGGGGCAAGCTGGCTAGTTAAACCAGCAGAATCATTGAATTCTGGGTTCAAGTGAGAGACCCTGTCTCAGTGAAGTGGTGAGTGACCAAGGAAGACACCTAACATGCTGTGAACAAATATTCATACACATACCTGCCCAGCACACACACAAAAGGACAAGAATGAAGAGAAAATTTAGAACAAAAACAAGGCCGGAAATGGGACACTGTAGGACATATACACATAGGCATTAGGTAGATGCAGGATTCCAGGACAGAAAGTCAGAAGAGGCCGGAAGGGTACAATCAGTCTATGATAAGGAGGTATTATATATTCCAGATGAGGATTTCAAGTGTAAAGGCTGCAAGAAGATGAGAACAGTAACTACTAAAAAGAACTTTATTCTTGCACCTGAGATAGTATAATTTGGCAACACAACTCCAGATTTCATTTAGATCCTATGGATGTTATGTAAGATGAGTCTGTCCTCTCTGATGGGTTGAGTGTAGGAGGCCTGACAAATTTCAGGGGCAAGAATCTTGTCTCTCAGGCATTGTTTAGGAGATCCCATTGAAGATGAAGAAGCAGAGAGTGCATGAGATCAGTTCTGTGTGGACTGCTGGATACAGTTTCTTGCTCACATAGAAACTGTTTCCCAGATAGAATACACTGTCAGTTCAGATTTTGATGCTAGATACTCAGATGAAAGAGAGGGAAAATAGAACATTAAAGTTTTTCCATACACGGGATGGACGTGAAGCGGAGAAAGATATTTCAAGGACAACTTCATGAGTGGTGGCCTCATGGAGGCAGTTCTGAAAAAAAGACAGGTGTGCTTCAAGTGGTCTCTGGGAGGCATAGTACATGTACATGATGATGGCTTCACAACTGCTCCAAATTTCCCTTCACATAGGGAACTCTAAGTTTAAGGTTAACCTCCTCCTGGGCTACTTTTCCCAAGAGAAACTACCTACCCTCCACTGATGGAGTACTGGAGGCCACAGGCATGGTGACTCACAGGCTGCTCTTGTCTTTTTGCCATGTATGATGAATGACTGGTTAGAATGTCATGGATATGGGTTTTGGTCTTTGCTTGTTTGGTTGCATGGGCTTTATTTGGGAAGCCATATTTAAGAGGTAACTGATGATTATATTGTACAGTGCTGCAGCTGTGGTCACATTTACTCTGGAATTTGTTGTGTACTTTAGTGTGAGACCTGATTTCATATTAATGCATCATGATGGACCTCTGGCATTTGGGGAATGTAAATACACAAAATGTTTGGGGTGAGAGAAACTGAATTGTGTAGGTGCTGAAGGTTCTATGTTGATTCCAGTGAGGGACTAGTTTTAGCATTATAGATTACTGAAGTCTGCCATCGTGCTAGCCACTTCCCCAAACACAGAACACTGCTCTGGAATTCCAATTTGGGAGGTGAAGGCAGGAGGATCAGGAATTTAAGCTACATAGTGAGTTCAAGGCCAGCCTGAGCTATATGAGACCCTATCTCAAAAAAACCCTAAAGAAACAAACAAACAAATAAACAAACAAAATCTTGCCACAAAATGCAATAGAAAAGCAACAAATTTAAATACTTTTATTTATTTATTTGAGAGAGAGAGAGAGAGAGAGAGAGCGAGAAAGAGAGAGAACATATGGGAATACCAGAGCCTCCTGCCACTGTAAATGAACTCCAGATGCATGCACCACTTTGTGCATCTGGCTTCTCATGGGTACTGGGAAATCAAATCCAGGCTGTCAGGCTTTGTAAGCAAGCACCTTTAACTGCTGAGCCATCTCTCTAGCCCAGCAACAAGATTTTTTAATAATAGTTTTATCTGACATAGGAGCTTTCAGAAATGATGATCTAAAAAACTCAGAAAGATACATTTTGGCTTAGGTTTAAGGAAAAGCAGACAGTTGTGTACAAGCATGAATAGAGGAGAAAGACATAACCTATTGGCAATGAACTAGGGTGATTCTAGCAAGGCCTGCGCATTCAGATTCAAACATATTCCTGTGTAACGTTCCTCAGGGTGCAGCAGAACACCTGTCACAGGTCAAAGACTTCTGTTTCTTAATTGTCTCGATTTGCTCAATGTAGAAGCCAATATGCCATGTTTTGGAGCCCTGTGCTCTGAGCTTTGGCCCTGGCTGCACCCTCCTCTGATGGATAATGTGTGCTCTATTCAATGCCTAGGTATCAATGCGAGGGGCTGCTTTTATTTTATGTGTATGACCTCCACAGCGAAATACTATAGCTCACGATGCGGTGTTTCTCCAGACTGTAGCGGCATCTTTCAGAAAACTAACACATTTTTGCTTATTTCCCCCAATCAGCACAAGCATGGAGTTCAAAAAAGGGGACATTTAAAAAGTTGACAGTGTTCTGAAGTTGGGAGACTCACAGTCAGTTACCACTAGATGGAGTTAGTGATTTTAGTCTGAGAGAATGTCAATGTTTGAAAATCACAAATGCTTGCTTAGCCCTGGGATTCATTGTTAGCAAGCCACCAGCTGGTCCATTAGCTGGACCTTCGTCAGGTTATAAAAGGGATTCTCTATCTCTTTCCTCGGCACCCCAGAAAAAGGTAGAACAAAAAGACAATAGATATGACTAGCAAATAATGAAACAGACCAAATAACTTAAGATATCTCTAGACTCAGGACAAACTTTCATGTGATTTCACTGTACACGAATACAATTAACGTGTTTATACAGAAACAAAATCAGTGTGTGATGTTTCACAGAAACAGAATTCATTGTCTTTCTGAGTAACATGCTGCCTTTGTTGCTATTGTTACGTGTTTATAACATGACTGCATTTTAGACATCAAGTACAAACACTTTTGCTCTCATTGACTTTTGTTTTGAATAGCCCTGCTTTGTGTTTTTTTTTTTCTCAAAAGGGTAAACTTGAAACTCAGAAAAACCTAGAACCTATGCAACTGTAAATATCATTTCTCTCTAAGGGCAAAATTGATATCATTGCAATTGGTTAGAATACGAAATCGTTCGCCTTTCTTTTTTCTTGAGTAAATGTTGTTACTTGTCTATAACTGTAGCAGAAATGTTAGAATTATCATAAATGAGCTTTTGCTCATGCTGTTATTTCATCTTCTGTAAAAAAAAATTCAATCATATTCTTAATGTTTCTGTTTCCAAGCCAACTGTTTAATGCTCAGGGCTTTATTTCAGACCATAGCTCAGACTATTCATTTATGCTAACAGTAGAGCTTGAACAATACTGTAAATTAAAGAAAAATGTAATTTTGGGATTTGTCTTATAATTTACCATTTTCAAAAAGCACTCTCTGGAGAAATTAATAGCTTAAATATTACGGGAATAATGAGGATCAAGTTTGAGGAGAATATAGCTTGAAAGTCTATTACTGAAAATGATGGAAATAGGCATTTTTGTATTGCTATCTGAGCAAATATAATAGCATACCATTTATCTCTAATTATTCCCAAGAAAAAGAACAAGAAGCACTGGAAAAACAAAGATTTAAATGGATCTGCTATTCTCCTGCTTTCCCTCACCTACTATTTCTGTTATTATAAATATTAACCAAAATCAGCAAATAGAACCATGGAGTAGAAACAGAAGGCTGATACATTCTTTGGGTCAACAAAGAACTTCTATGCAGCACATTGAAAAATCCGGGGCCTATTATCCTGGGAGAATATCCTCACAGATAATCCAAATGTTCATTTTCAAATCCATTCATGTTCAATGAAGTGTGTGATTTTTCTATTCAAGTTAAAGAAAGCCAGATTGAGAATTTATCTAAATTCAGCTAATTATATTTGGTCAAGCATTGTCCTTGGCACAAATATTCTCCAGATCTAAAATTTTCATACTTTTACTAGGCTAAGCGACAGGGGACATTGGTTGCAAAAATAGAAAATGTAATTGCCCCAGATATACAGTGTGATGACTAGACCTTTATATTTTGTGTGGTTTCTTCCTGTCCAAATAAATGGTTGGGTTTATTCAACAAGTGCATTCTACATTGGTGAAACAGGGACAGACAGCATGGAATGATTCAATGAGATTAATTTGTATCTGAGTTCAGCTTTGTGAAGCTTAGAGCTTCATTTCTGAATGACAGGCTGCTGTCAATGGTCATAAGTACTGTATGTCTTATGGCACAGTTAGCATTTGGGCTAGATAGCTTCATATAGCCCAATTAGCTTTTCAACTTATTTGAGAGAGAGGAAAATAGAGACAGAAAGAGCCAGACACAGAGAGAGTGAGTATGGGCCTCACACCAGGGCCTCCTGCCATTGCAAAGGAACTCCAGATGTATGAACCACTTTGTGTATCTGGCTATATTGTGGATACTAGGGAGTTGAACCCAGGCTGTCAGGCTCTGCAAGCAAATGCCTTTAACACCAAGCCATGTCTCCAGTTTCCAATTAACTTTTAAATTATACTATGAGGGACTGACACATTGTCCTATTATATTTGTACCTGTGATCTGGGATCTTTGATGCCTTACTTATAACCAGCTTCCCCGGCTTTTGAGAAAGTCCTCTTTGCTTTATAAATGTAGGGATAGGAGGCAGAAAAGAAGCAGGCAGAATTTTTACACCTGCTCTTTTCAGTCTGGATGATTCCCTAAGCTTGGTAGGCTTCATGTGCCATATCAAAGCAATTACATAATCATTACCTTTACGCCAAATCACTTCACACACCCACTGGCAAAGATTTAACAATAAAGCTATTTTTATGATTTTCTCTGTCAAAGTAATTATATGTAGGTGAGAAACTAAACTACATTGAAACTAATGAAACTTCAAACATTACCTTTTCCCTTATGAAACTTGCTAACTTGCACCTACTGAATATTTTTCATTGTCTATTTGTTTGTGTGCATGTTTGTGTGTATATGACAGTTAATGCGCACACATATGGAGGTCAGAGGACAACTTTGGAGCCCGTCCTCACCTTGCACTTCACCCGAGGCTGGGTTTTTATTATTATTTTTTTATTTTTATTTTTTATTGTCCATAATGAGTTACATTATTTAGTGGGCCAACAATGAGTTGTTATCCCCAATTCCCCAATGCCCCCCCTCCCCATCCCCAATCAGCTGGATATCCTCCTCCTCCATGGGTCGTCTGGATCAGTCCTTGTGACAGGGGACCATGAATAGCCTAATACTCAGCCTGGGTCTCCTGGCCCAAGTGTGTTGTTACTGAGGGGTGCCATGCCTCTGGATAGTCTCCCCCACCATGGCTCTCACAATCTTTTCGCCCCCTCTTCCGCTCAGTTCCCTGAGTCGTGGTGGGTGAGTATTAAGGCTGCTTTAATGTTGTGAGCTTAGGGGTCTTTGTGTCAAAAATCATTGGTTTCTGTCTCACTGGCTTATCCTGTGTTGATTGAATGGCTGTGGCTGTGGGTCCCTTGTTCATCCCATCATTCTCTGTGGGGTTCCATATGGATCCTCCACGGTATGACTGTGGTGGCTTATCTCTTGCCAGGGTCTCAGCTATTGGCCTATGGTCGGTTGGTAGGGTTAGATGGGCCACAGCTCTCTCGCTGCATCCCGAAAAATACAAACACAATCTCCATCGGAGTGAGATCAGTATAGGTTAACAAATATACACAATTCTGGATTACCTAGATTCTATTTTCAGTAGAGGCTGGGTTTTTCTCTCTGGATTCTCGGTTGTTCCGTGATGCTGTCCCATGAGATTTCTGGAAATTCTCTGGTTTCCACCACCAACTCACCTTCACCAAAACTGTCATGACTCCCAGCTTTTTACAAGAGTTCAAGGGATGAAACATTGGTACTCTCACCTGATCAGGGAGCACCTTATCTACTGGGCCATCTCTCCAGTCTTATATTGAAAAGAAAAAACATTTATAATAGATCAAATGCCTTTCTCAGATTTTCAGCAGATATCATTAAAATACTGCTTTACAGCTGGGCGTAGTGGTGCACAGCTTTAATCCCAGCACTCAGGAGGCCAAGGTAAGAGGATCAATGTGAGTTCCAGGTCAGCCTGGGCTAGAGTGAAACCCTACCTTGAAAAAAACTACTGCCTTAGCATTTTCATTTCACCTGATAGCAGGTGATGATGGTGCACCCATTAGAACACTGTTGTGGGGGCTGGAAAGGTGGCTCAGCTATTAAGATGCTTGCCTGCATAAGCCTAACAACCCTGGTTCGATTCCCCAGCATCCATGTACAGTCAGATGCACAGAGTGGCACATGCATCTGGAGCTGGGTTTGCAGAGGCTAGAGGCCCTGGTGCTCCCATTCTCTCTTTATCTGTCTCTCTTCTCTCTGTCTCTTTCTGCTTATAAATAAATACTTTAAAAATTCTTATGGATAAAAATTAATTTCAAGATGAAAACATTCAGATTTTCAAGGATAAAAGTGTTCTTGAAAGATCATTTTTCTACAATAAATGCAAGCGCCAGCAAAACTTCCATAAATCAAGGAAAATGAAGATCATTTTCTGATTTTATAGTTAGTTAACTTTAACAATGATTACACTTGACTTCTGGGCACTTAAAGCGTTTAGTGACAGAAAACGAAGCCATTTGACCTCAGAGGGCATGGGGTTTGCGTCCAACACAGGTTGCCACAGAGAGTTGATACCAGTTGACAAGTGCTTTGTGAAATGAGCTGGTCTCAGTCCAGTGGACAGATGTCCATATATTACAAAATTCTCTAATTGGCAGTCTGAGCAGGGGAGCCAAGAATTGAATGGGCCTGCACCCTGATCCCTCTTCTCACTCTCTAGGAGGGTGGAGCAGAGGTTCACACTCCTAAGGGAAGCTCTGAATGGCTGGAGGCAAACTTATACTTTCTAGGGATAAACAGGGGACCTTGACTTCAAAGCTGTCAGCCTAATTTTTCAACATACTTAAGCACTTTTACTAAAATGTTTCCAAGTTGATGCAAATGTTTATTACTTTTTGCTATAAATGTATTGTCACGAAGTTGCATATTGCTCAAGAGCAACCCAGAGCGGGATAGTAAAGTGGTAAGAACAGATTTTCTGTACGAATGACCGCAGTAGTTCAGGATAGACGTGGGCTTGATTCTGAATGCCGCATGTGCAAGTGGGGATTTATAGCCAAGGAACAGAGCCATGGCCGTTGGATGGAAAATTACTAATGATAAACATCAGGGACATCATGGGGAATTCTGGCCAAACAGCTTACATAATTCTTGCAGGAAGGGTATCTGATGTTGTCTGGGGACTGGTGGGGAAACCAGTAATTGGCTCAGATATCCAGAGTGGTGAGATAATAAGGGTGGAAGACAAATGACTGTGTAGAATTCTTTTTTCTAGAAACAAATAAGAGCCGGGCGTGGTGGGCACATCTTTAATCCCAGCACTCGGGAGGCAGAGGTAGGAGGATCAACATGAGTTCAAGGCCACCCTGAGACTACAGAGTGAATTCCAGGTCAGCCTGGGCTAGAGCGAGACCCTACCTCAAAAAACCAAAAAAAAAACCAAAACAACAACAACAACAAAAAATAGAAACAAATAAGACCAAGACTAACCTGAAAGCCTAAATGCTGAAGCCTGCTTGAGATATCAGAGAAACCTGATAACAGTTAAATCAACACAAGTTCATTTCTCATGTAAAACATGAATTGCTGTTAGGTTTAAAACTATCACTCAGTGCTGGGCAGATGGTACTTGCTTACAAAGCCTGCCAGCCTGGGTTCAATTCCCCACATAAAGCCAGATGCACAAAGTGGTGCATGCATCTGGAGTTTGCAGCACCAAGAGGTCCTGGCATCCTCATTTTCTCTTTCTATTCCTCTCAAATAAATAAATAAAAATATAAAAAAATCTATCACTCATTAGTTTAGAGCATCACACATGCCATGAAAGCTAGCCAATAGTTGAACTCAGAGTGCTTTTCTGGGGGTCAAAATGAGCCCCATCATAGCTTTTCTGTGTGCCACAGAAACAGCCAATTTCCCAGCCAGGAACTCATTGGATATACCTTTCTAGAACTAATGATACAGAGTGCTTGCTCAGGATCTTCATGCCAGATAGCCACGAAGGACCACTAATCTCATATGCGTTTAACAGCTTTGAAAAAACCCATCATCTCTGTCTCTGTCCACCTAAATTTCTAAGGTTTGGTCTAGATTTTCTTGGGAGAGATCATTCCCGTACTATGGTACACAGAATACTGCAAGTTCTACAAGTTTTCTGCTCAAAAGAAACAATTAGGGCTGGAGCGATTGCTCAGTGGCTAAGAACACTTCCTGGACACATATGAGTTCAATCCCCAGGACCCACAGAGACAGCTGGGTGTGGCCACTCATGTCTTTAGCCCCAGCCTTACAGGGAACAGAGATGAGAGGGTCACGGAGCTCATGAAAAAACTCTGAGATCAGTAAGAAACTCTGGCTCAAGTAAGAATGAGTGAAGAAAGATGGAGTGGGACCCTCAACACTCTGCTCCCACCACTGCAAGTGAGTGCATCCTGTTGTAGGTAAGCACATGTGGCTCTCCAAGGCTACATGTACCAGACACACCACACACACACCATGAACACATTTTACACACACACACACACACAATACATAAATGCAGACACACATACCATGTATACATTACACACAGCACACACACATAATGCATGCATTATACACACACACACACACCATGTACACAAAACACACACATACATAAACACAGACACACACACCATGTGTACATTACACCCAGACACACACACACACACACACACACACACACACACACACACATAATGTTATAGCAGACTCAGGCCAGAGGATTATCATAACATAAAAATATCTTGTGAAACTATCAACACTCATATGTGATTGGTGGAGGAAAAATAACACTGGAAATGCATCAAGCCAACCCTAGCCTGTGAGGATTTGTCTATTCATCATCTGTGGAAAATTGTAGGCTTAGACTGTCACTCCAAACAAATTGCATGTCTATCCTGTCAGGTACATATTTAATAATGCAACAGGGACAATTACAGGTGCAACACACAAATTTTTCTCTTGACAGAAGTTGCATGAGATAGGGTTTATCTCCTGTTGCTTTATTCATAGTACACAAACTTGTAGCATGCTGTACTATTATTCTTTCTGTAGATAGTGTCAAATCATCGACATATGAAGAAAGATTAAAAATATAAAGCTTCCCAAAATATAAGTATTATGGAGGTGTGCTAGGCAGTTAACTCTTGAAAATATTGTTTGTTTGTTTTTTTTCTGGCATTTAAAATAGCTATGGAATATTTTAGCTTTCTAAAATTTCATCTTATTTTGATTGTTCTCAATCAAAGAATAATAAATATTTACTTTTATACTTAAGTATATACTATTTTAATTAAAGGTGGTGCCTCCAGCTTCTATGAAATTGAGACACCACAAAACCTTTATCTCCCTTCAATATATTGCTCATCAAATAGATTTAAGCTCCCTATTGCTAAAGACAACACACACTTAGGCTGCAGGTTGCTGAGAAATCAGGTTGGAGCTGAAAACCTTCTTCCTGTCGACTAGATGTCAGAATGCTGGAAAGAAATGCAGCTTGTTGGGGGAGAAAAGTCATCAATTGTCTTAACCAGCAGTGGACCCTGCAAGCTTCATGGCCTGCCATTTAGGCCAATATGACAATTGATACCACGGTGGTAATATGTGCTATTGGGGCAACCAAATGCTCTCTGATTAGATTTGAGGCCCTCTCCACATGAGGGAATTCATGCTTAGGACTGAAACCTAATCAAAAGCCTATGGTTGGGGAGGTTATAAACCATAATGTATGTGTGTGGGGGGGGAGGGGTCTATTGCTGTTTTTTTTTTTTAAATGGTATATTATGCCCACCAAACTACCCTTATAATACTTATGTTTATGTCCATATATTAATGATACTCTAATTTTTGGTTAGAAAAGCTTCTCTTTTCAGATAACAGTGACCACTGGGGAGACTCAAAACTCATTAAAGTGCTGAGAAGAAGAGATAGTAGAGTGTAAAGCACTAAGTGAGAAATCTCTATCATACCCTGAAAGGTTCAGGGACCATTTCAGAAGAGGTGGAGGAAAGAATTTAAGAGTCAAAGTAAGGGGAGAAGTTTTTTGCACTACTGTCTTTCAAACACAAAATGGCCATGATATTTATGACTGTACAGTGGTTGACATTACCCACACAAGACCTTCACAAGGACCAGTTGTAAAGAAGAAGGGATTCAGCGGAGAGAGGACTAAAGTAAGGTAGACAAAGGAGGGTGGTGGGATGTGATTATGACCATGGAACATTGTGTATATGTATGGAGGTTGTTAGCAAAAGTTGAAAAATTTGTTAAAGGAGTATTATTTTGTATGTTTCCATTATATCCATTTAACATGATTTAGGCAAAAAAAAAAATCCTAAAAATGATCCTCCCTACAATTATGTGGTAGTTTAAATGGTTATCTCTCAATAGATTCAAGAGTTTATCAGTTTTTCTCCAGCTTCCTGGCTGGAGGAGGTGTCACCTTGGCCTGGCCTTCATCCCTAAGGTATTCCTAAGGTGAATGTGAAATTCCAGCTATACATATGCAAAGATCAGTCTGAACTTAGGCCTGAAGGTCCTGCTGTTTTTGTTAGTTGAGTTGAAGTGCGCTGACTGGAGGTGCTGGATGGGTTTTTCTCTCTGCTTGGATCTGTAAAAGGGGGCCAGCCTTTTTCTTCATTATTAAACTTCCCCCAGATCTGTTACTTTAATAAATAATATCCTCCCAAAACTGTGCCTTGTTTGGAGATTCATCCCAGTGGCATGTGGCTGACTATGACAGATTAAAGAAAAACAAACAACAATAACAAAAACAAAACAAAACAAAAAGACTCTTTGGTTGATGAGAGCTAACCGAAAAGAGAACATTATTGGAAGGTCTTCAGAAAATGACATGTCTGATTGAATGAAGAAGGGAACTAAAAATTAAATAAATAAAAGATTAGTCAAAAGAAAGACAAAGGAAAAGTGAAAACAAGATGGTAAAATTTGTGAAGAAGAAGGCAGGACTGAAACAAACAAGGATTAACATAAAACAGAAAAAAGAACAAGACAGTAAGAGAGAAAAGACAAGAACATACTAACTTCTTGTGTAAACAGTTTCTGATCACTGACTTGTGGTCTGATTCCTACCTGAGAATGTTTATCAAGAGGAAAGAAAGATCTGTGATTTCTTTAAGACAGACCCCAGCAGAACTCTCCTTACAGAAGAGTTGCTCTCTGCTGGGCCACTGTGCATATAAACTAGTGACTTAGCATGGTCGCCCAGATAAAGAGTAAGGTCATTCTGAATAACTGATATTCATATAAACACTGATTGGTCAAATATGAACCAATCAGCTGTCTTTCAGACTCACCTGGGGAGAACTTAAATTAACTTCCCTAGAGGAAGCCTGTCTCTTCCCTGACATGGCATTGGAGTAGAAGAACCTCTGATCTAGGCCTTAGGAAAGGTAAGGCCAACTGGGGGCAGACTCTAGACTTTTTCCTCATGAACCTCTCCTCATGATGGGAGCTCTTTTTTATCTTTTCTTCTTCTGCTTATTTAGTTGAACAACTTAAGTTCTGTTAAACTCTCCATGTGTTCTCCCCACACTGGTGGCTGGAGAACTCTGTAACTTCCCAGTGGTGACTGGGAGGCTTCCCCATCCAATACCCCTTTTCCTAAATTAATAAATTAGGATAAATGTGTAATAAAATTTATTTCTGTCCCTGTGTATAATTCTTTTGCATTAGAGGACACGAACTCGGGGGGGGGGGGCGATTCAATGGTAAAAACCAAATATAACTATGCCAAAGATTTCCCGTATCATAATCGGTATCAATCTAGCCCCTTTGCTAGTGTTTGCTAGCTCACTCTTGCTACTTCCTTCCTGCTGGTGTGGAGATGTGACCCAGGCTTCCTGCTCAGGCTCCTCATGCTTTGCCCAGCATGATGAAACCCCAACTCAAATCAGTAAGGTGAAATAAAACCCTCTCCTCCCATGAGCTGCTTCTGGTCAGGCAGTTTTGTCCTAGCAATATGAAGATAATTGCTATAATTCCAAAATTATGTTGAATCAATTTTTGCATGAACAGGTTGAGGCTATAATATTATTCTTATATAAAATAGTACATTTCTGGCTGGAGAAGATTGCCTAGTGGTTAAGGCATTTGCCTGCAAAGTCTAATGACCAAGGTGTGATTCCCCAGTATCCATGTAAAGCCAGATGCAAAAAGTGCTGCATGTGTCTGGAGTTTGTGTGCAGTGGCTAGAGGCCCTGGTGTATCCATTCTCTCTCTCTCTCTCTCTCTCTCTCTCTCTCTCTCTCTCTCTCTCTCTCTCTCTTGCAAATAAATAAAACATTACAAATAAAATAGTACATTTGATTAATTCTACTTATTAGAAAAATATCTCCTTTGTTGAGTCCCTATAACATATTCCCCTGTAATTCCAAATAACTGGACTTTATACTGTTCTTTGGACCAACATCTTTTATAATTTATTTTATTTGTTTTATAATTTCATCCATACAGGTCTATTGCATTTTGATAATATACAGCTCACAGTACCCTTTTTTATTTCTTTCCCCGTGAACTCTTTGCTATAAAGATTAAAAAACAGTATTGTTTGTGTTTATATTGAAATTTCCTGTGAACTGGAACAGTAAAACAAACAAAAAACAATGCAACCCTTCCCTATAAATTTTTATAGTGGAAAAAAGAAAAATCAATTTAAATTTTAAATGAAAATAATGAAAACTTTAAATGAGAAAAATATGAAAATATTTTTGTTATTGACTATGTCTATACTCATACTATGTTGGGAACTAAATTATCAGAAATTGAATTAATGAAGATTCACTTTGGATTCATGGCATATAATGACTGATTTTTAAAAACCAGCTAATAGTACTTTGCCAGTTTCTTGTTATTGTTGTTGATGCTTTGGAGAGAATCAACTATACAGAATTATGTAAGGGCTTCACATGTAATGTAAGGGAAATGTAAAGGTAGAATCAAAAGCTCTGAATCCAGATCATCAAGAGATGTGATGAATATACCCACAGAGCACATAGCCCAACATCACACAGTCAAAATCCTTCACAAAAAGCCAGGCAAAGTCATGTCAGCTGAAAAGAGCAGAATGTGCAAATACATATGAGATTCAGGCTTTGGAAATGGCAGAGTAGCTTAAAAAAAAACTTCTTGCAGATTATAATTATATATCACAAAATACATTTTACCTACCTCTCCCCCAATCACTGGAGATCACCAAAACCAACACTCAAGACACTGCAAAGGGCCTGTCCTTGGAAGACATGATCTGCAACTAGAGGGGTGTATGAGTGAGGGCCTTTTTGCTGGAATGTTCCTCTAATTTACACAAGGCCTTGGCAACAGAAAGTTGTAATGTTCCTGGCTGGAGGCATAAGAGGACCAAAGTTGTAGCCTGACAGAGAAGCTGAAAAAAATGAAGAGAAAAAATCCCAGAAAGGAGGGAGCTCCTGAGGATATGATGTTTCAAAATTTGTTTATAAATTCTACCCCAAATATTGACTGACCAGTAAATTATAAGTTTCTAAAAGGGAATACAATGGCCAGATGAAAAGTCAGCCACTTGAAGATGAACTGGCAGAATTTTCAGCTGAACAAAGCTTAGTACCTTTCTGAGTCAGGAAGAGCCAAGGATCTATGGAAAATAGTCTTCACAATGTACACTGTATCATGAAACATTGTATATACAGAGGTTTAGGAAAATGAGACCCACAGGTTAAAAAGTAGTTTTTCAAATCCATCTCAAAGTAATACAGATGCTACAATTAAAAAAAAAATAAAGTGTCAAGTTGCTACTAAAATGCTACAAAATAAATTTTGCTGGATGTGGTGGTACATACTTGTGATGAAGCTGAGGCAGGAGGATCCCATGAATTTGAGGCCAGCCTGACCTGCTACACAGTGAGATAAAGTCAATTTGGGATGCATAGTGTGATGGCTAGGTTTTGTTGTCAACTTGTATCTTTTTAATTATCTTGGGTGGGTCTCTGAGGATGTTTATAGGAAGGCAGCCTCTGAGCAAGGGGCAGGATGTAAACAAGCTCAAAGAAGCTAGAAGTAAACATCCTTTCCTGTGTGGGCAGTGCAGGAAGGAAATTCCAGAGACTCAGGAAGCCATTAAGTCTGGGGAAGGGTTGTAAGATGCCACCCTAAGACTATATAAAGGAGAAGAAATCCTCTCCTTGCTCTCCTTGCCTGTTCCCTGTTCTGTGTGTGTGGTGTAGGTGATGGGTTTTTCTCTCTGCTCAGACCACTGGTATGGAACTTCCCATCAATCTATAGTTTCAATAAATCCTTTCCTCCCCCAAATTGTGCCTGGTTTGAAGATTCATCCCAGTGGTGTGTGGCTGACTGCGACACATAGTCAATTTGTTTTGGTTTGTTTTGGTTTTTTAAGGTAAAGGCCATACTCTAGTCCAGGCTGACCTGGAATTCACTATATAGTCTGAGGCTGGCCTTGAACTCATAGTCATTCTCCTACCTTTGCCTCCTGAATGCTGGGATAAAAGGTGTGCACCACAAGGAGCACAGTTTTTTTTTTTTTTTTAAGTAATAATAAGATGAAGTAAATTGGTTGGAAAATTTTAGCAGATAATTTAAAATTAAGAAACTAATCAAATCAAATAAAAATTACAGAATGGGAAAGTACATGAGTGGAAATGAAAGACGGTAGATAATGGTGAGAGCCGAGTGGGGGAGGGTGCTTCACAAGAATTGGTGATGGAAATTGGTACTTTCAAGAACAGAGAGAGATTGTAGGAACATGGACAGAGTTTCAGAGATGTGTGTGACAATATAAAAGGGGTCAGAGTGGTGAGAAAATGGATCTCCAGTAGTGAGGAAAGAGAACAGAGAAGAAGTACTTTGAAGCATGATGGAAAATGTAAAAAAAAATGTAAACTTGCAGATCTAAGAACAAACAAGCTTCCTAAGGTGTACTTCACACTCAAAATCTTACAAAGAAGTTTTGAGGCAGCTGGAGAAAAATATTAATAAGTATGGGAAAATAGCAGGGTTCCCCCACACCTGGAGCTGGAGATCAAACCCAGGCCCTTTCTGCATGCTGGACTCTGCTAAGAAGCTCCACTCGGTCTGCAGGAACCATTCCTGTTCCTCTGCTCTTCCAACTAAGACCATCCAGGCCAGTTGACATTAAAACCTTTAAAGCACTGAAAAGAAGAAGAAGGCAAAAAAGCTAGTTAAGAATTTTACACCTAGAGAAAATTAATTAAACTTGAAAGTAAGAGACATTTAAAGACCTGAGAGAATTTAGATTACTCTAGGAATTAATTAATTAATGAATCTAGAAATGCTGAAGGAAGGTCTTTAGGTAGATGGGAAATTACACAATTATAACTTGTAGGTAGAGGAACAGATGAAATGATAAGTATAAATGATTTACTTTAGTGAAGGCAAGTGATATAAAGGGCCTGGGGGCAAAGCATGTGTTTTGTGTGTGGGTATGAGGCCTGCCCCGGGTTCTAACTCCTAGCATAGATAAATCAACAGTAAACAATTTCTACAAAGATACATTAGATCATATTACATTTTCTCTTACTTTTTGTCAAGAGACATTGTTACAATGCTATTTTTCATATTAACACAAAGAAAGCGAGGGCAGGGCTGGAGAGATGGCCCAGTGGTTAAGGCACTTGCCTGCAAAGCCTAATGACCTGCGTTTGATTCTCCAGTACCCATGTAAAGCCAGATGCACAAAATGGTGCATGCATCTGGAGTTCATTTGCAGCAGCTGGAGGACCTGGCACACCCATTCTCTCTGTTTCACTTCTCTCTGTCTCTCTGCTTCCAAATAAATAAATAAATAAATAAATAAATAAATAAATAAATAAATAAATAAATAAATAAATAAATGAAAAAAAGTTCAAAACAAACGAGAGGGTAAATGAACTAACCGGTGGTAACAGCCCCTGCTGCCCATGAAGTAGTAGCACATTGGCTAAATCGACTGTGGAGAGTTAAAGGCACACAGATCGAAATCAACCACTAGAAACAGATATGCAACAAACACACAGCAACACATACAGTAAGGTTCACAATTAATACAAAAGAAACTAGAGATGCAGTTAAAAGGCCAAGAGAGGAACTGAAGTGTACTCAAGCCGGGAGATAGAAGAGAAACAGACAGAGAAAAGGTACTGACACAGAAAGACAGGAGAGAAGAGAAAGAGACCACAGAAAGGAGAAGAAACATGCGAATCATTATTGCTAAATGCGGCTGGAGTTTGGTCAACCACTAAATACATGATTAGGCTTAATCCGAAATTAAAAAAAGACACAGATTTCCAAATTGGTTTTAACAAAACAGCAAGAGGATTCGAGAGATGGCTTAGTGGTTAAGGCCTTTGCCTGCAAAACAGAAGGATCCTGAGTTAGATTACCCAGTGCCCAAAGGCGGTGCGTGTGTCTGGAGTTTGCAGAGGCTAGAAGCCCTGGTGTGCCAATGCTCTCTCTCTCTCTCTCTCTCCCTTTCTCTCTCCCATTCTTTCTCTCAATAAGTAAAATATTTTTAAAAATCCGGTAAGATCTACTTATATGCTGTCTGAAAGAAGTACAATTGAAGAAACAATACAAATCAATTGAAAGGAAAAGATGCAAAATAATATTTTTCAGGCAAACAAGCATTTTATGTACATTAGGTAAAAATCGTGATAGAGTACTTAATGAAATATACAACAATGCAAATTACCATTTTATTGCTAGGTGCAACAATATGGGTGCTCCTCACAAACACTAGAGGGTGAAAAGCCTGTACAAAAATGCCTGTGAATGATTTTGTTTTCGTTAACTTGTTAGGTGGGTGGCTTCTTTGGAAATAAAGTGCTGGATAAGGGTCCAAGGGGACCCTTTGAAATGTGGAGTAACATTCTTTTCTCTTATGTGACTGGTTGTTCACTTTGTTATTGTTCCTCAAACAGATGCTTAGACTTTGTGATGTTTCTCTGTGCGCTTATACTACAGTAAGAGGCTCATTCACAAAGATCTCACTGTGCAGGGTCTGGAGGGTACTGAACATTAATGATCCATATCACTAGAGTAAGTATACCAGTGCAGAGAACATACACACACTAGATAAGGTCTTATCTAGCTCAGTGGGCTTGTCAAGTGATGGGAAAATCTAAGCTTTGAAATCCTCTGTTGTTTAGAATCATGGGTAGTGGCCCATAATTATGTGGTTATAAAAATTCTATATTCTATGCAAATGTTTTTAAAGTTCATTTCTAAAACATACCACAAATAAGGAGAATATGCCATTTAATTTTATTTTTAAAAAAGATTTGTATTTGTTTCTTTGCAAGGAGAGAGGGAGACAGGCAGGAGAAGAGAGGAGAAGAGAGGGGAGAGAATGGGCACACCAGTGCCTTTTTCCACCGCAACCAAAAGAAACTCCAAGCACATGCACCACTTTGTGCATCTGGCTTTAGCTGGGTGCTGGGGAATTGAACCTGTGTCAGCAGGCTTTGCAAACAGGCACCTTTAACTACTGAGCCATTTCCTCCGCTCTCAATAACATTAAAAATGTATATATATATATATGTGTGTGTGTGTGTGTGTGTGTGTGTGTGTGTGTGTGTACATGTGTGGAAATCAATGCCATTTAGTATATGTTGAATTTGTAATAAAGTTTTTACTCACATTTCTTTCTTCAAGGTCTTTCTCTCTCCCTTCTACATTCTCTTAGAACATATTTACCTTTGTTTTGCTATGTTGCAGGAAACATGCACAATAAGAAACCTTACATTTTCTGACTTACTGCTGTTGCTTCCACTTCTAGGGTCACGCATTTATTGCCAGAAACCCATGGTTATTTGGATGCTTCTAGTGGAATAACTTTGCATGACTGTTGCAAATCAGCTTGGTTGTCTAGTATTTTACAAACCTCCCCTTTGACACATGAAATTCCCTGATGTTTGGCTTAACGATATCTTCCCAGAGCATATATTTCCCCCTCCACTCTCAGCTCATTTGAGCTCATACATGTAGAATACCGTTCTAGTTTCTGAGTTTATTTTCTTCCAGCTTTGGCTAAAAATTCATTGCTAAACCTCCCACTAATGCTTAGCCAATTTATTTACTTACTTTGAGCTCCAAATCCGTTGTGTGATTTCTGATTTGAATTGACTAAAGTTGGGGCGTGTGCTGAAATTTTTATGGTTTCTAAAAACACTGAAATTATGAGGGTCCCTTGTGGTCTCTGCTTGTTCCTTGGACTATATTAACAGTGATTGCTGCTGGATTTTAGAATTCTAAGGTATTTCCTTTTTCAAAAAAAACTTTTAATCATTTCCAATTTTTAAAAAAGTTTTTTATTTATTCATTTTCAAGCAGAGATACACAGAGAGAGAGAGAGAGAGAAAGAGGGAGAGAGAGAGAGAGCACACCAGGGCCACCACCTTGTGGGTCTGGCTTATGTTGGTACTGGGGAATTGAACCGGGGGCCTTAGGCATTGGAGGCAAGTGCCTTAAACCACTGAGCCATCTCTCCAGCCCTCATTTCCATTTTTTTTATGTCAATTACCCTTACAGTGAGAAAAAATATCTCAAATATAGTCGGTAATCAACTATGGTGTGTTGGGAACTTGCTCTCCTTGGTTCCTGGAAATGGATTATGTGAATCTTCCCAACTTCCTGTTCAGTGATGGAAAGGTGCTAGCTGGACCTCGACCATATGAGTGAACTGATAACCATGGAAATCAGCAACACTAAAAATCAGCGGCTTGGTTTTCCAAGTCTGCTTGCCACCACAGCACAGATAACCAGAGTCTCTGTAAGAGCTGAAGGGAGTCAGCTAGCTGTACCAAGAAACACAGGAACTGGGGCAGGACTGCTGTCATACATCATTCATTCACTTTGGAAAAATCCAGTCTCACAGTGCTTCAGCAACCAGTGAACAAAGCCAGAAAGGGCTGGAGAGTTATTGCATTCCTTACAGAAGAACAAACACTAGGTGGGGTTTTTGCATATATATAAACATTCTCATTATATGTACCCCATATTACCTTCCCATATCTCCCTGGACTCGCTCTTCTCGTCACTTACAGTGGCTCCAGCTATGGAAGAGAGTGACTGCCCTTCTCCAGTCAACCATTAACTGTCATCAGGTTATCCTGTAGGGGAGTGGTCTCCCAAGCCCCATCCCTTTCTACAACAGAATGACTGGGTCCATCACGTGCAGGTCTTGTGCAGGTAGTCACAGCTGCAGTGAATTCATGAGTGCAATAGCCTTGTCATCCTGCATGGTTATGAGAAGTTAATGAGACCATGCCAGCCATCTGTGGAGATGCCTAATTCATATTGTCTTCTTACTGTTGCATGACTTCTAGGAAAGGCTAGGTTCATGATGACATGATGATCTACGGGTCTATGCATATTAAATGCCAGCCGTAGTGTTTTGACAATGCACTAGGTTGAAATTAATCAAAATAGAAAAGGATTCTTAAACAAAACCAATAGCTTTATTGAGGGCTAAGCTGGAAATGAACGGTCAGTTTGTACCAGCTGTGTTTGCAGCATGGGCTGTGTATTAAGTGTTATAAAACACCAGAACTTATGACAAGTAGTTACCTAAATTCTCCTTCTTTGGTGACTTTTTAGAGACTGGAATGCTGATTTTGAAGCTGAGTTGGTTGGGGGGGGGGGGTTGGCACTGGCAAGTTAGGTTCATGCTTTTCAGCCCAGCACTCAGGAAGCTGAGGCGAGGAAAGTATTTTGTGTTAAAATCTTGAGGAGATGTTCCAGGGTGGCAAGGGACAGCATAGCATGAGCAGAGGCTGAACATTACCTCTGCTACAGCAGGTGGACAGCATCAGCAGGAGAGTGAGTCAATCTCTGGCCGGGGGGAGCTGACTATAACACCCCTAAGCTTTCCCCCAAGAACACTCTCCTCCAGCAAAGCTCCACCTCCCAAATTACCACTGGCTGGTGCCAAGCTTTCAGAACACATGAGTTTATGAGGAACATCTGACTCAAACCACCACAGTCACCCATGGTATCATCAGGGAACAAGGCTACTACTGCTGAGGATGTCTTATTACCGTTTGTAGCAATATGTAAAGATAGAAAAATAGAAGTGTTGATACTCACTTTTAATGCACCCATCAAAGCAATTGGAAATTGCTTAAGTGGACCACTCTTACATTTTCTAGATGCAGCAGACATTTAACCAAATACCACACAAGCATTGTGTTAAAAAGTAATGATTAGAATCTTGTGCTTGGAAGTGGTTTGACAAAGAATTCATTTTGGTTCAGTTAAACAGACACTTGTGAGGTTTTTTTTTTTTTTTTTTAAATGAGGTCATTGCAGCTTTGTTAATTAGATCATGAAGGAGGTGCACAGTGCTGGCTTTAGAGAGGGTCTGATAAGTAGTTGGAAGGGCTTCCACATCAGCCAAAAGCCATCATGAACAGAGACCTACCGGAATCTGAGCGACACTACATCAGGACATTTACTAAAGTATGCCTAGCTGCCTAGGCACTCAGAATCCTGAAAAAGCTGGTGCCACAGTCATATGATAATTAGTAGATTTGAAAGTATTTTTATATGACAAAATAACCAGTCACTTCAGGAAAAACAATCCACTATATTGTATAATTAAAAAATGTTACTTAAACTGGTTATTTTGTAAAATTTAAGGAAAACAATGAATTATTTTAACAAAATGTTTGTTAGCATGCATAATTACTTTTCTGATTCAGCACTGGGTATTTGATATGATGATTAGAATGAGTCCTAGGATTCTGAACATGCTGCCACTGTGGTGAACACTGTAAGACAGACATGAGAGGGGAGCCATACAATGCCACTGTGGTTGTGATGAGCACCACCTATTTGAAATTATCTAGACAGAAGGAGCCATGGCTAGCACTTGCTCCCAGGATGCTTTAATTCTGGAAAGTTGATTCTTCTGTGTTAGGTGTGATGAGAAGAATTCAGCTTTGACAGAGCCAACCCTTTATCTGTGAGGTGCAAGTTCAGGAAGATAGATTTATCTCTTGGTGTATATTTATGAAAAAGAGGCCTTTTACTTGTTTCCTTTGGATGGATGGGTTATTCAAAATATTTTTTTTCTGAGTCTATTAAGGGTTGTATGAGGTTGGTATGGTAATTAACAGTACTTAGTTTCCTAGGAAGGCAAGAGAATAAAGAAACCTTTCCATAAAGGAATTAGAGATACCAAAGGAGAAATCATTTTCATAAGAAGATGAAGCTTCGCTTTTGAAGTAAATTGTGATGTTTCTTGACCAGAAGTTTCAGTGGTCTGCACATGATGGGGTTCTCTGATTTGCTCTGCCCTCCTTGCTGTGGATGTGTGTGTGCATGGCGTGTGCGTAGGCATATGACATGTGTGTATACGAGCTCACGTGTACCATGGTGTGGGTGTGGAGGTCAGACGATGATCTTAAGGTGTCATCATCACCTTCCACCTTGTTGAGACAGGCTCTTTCTTGGTTTTCCCCAGTGAACATCAGACAACCTGGCTCCTAAGCTTCAGGCATCTGCTGGCTCTGCTTCCTGTTGCTGTCAGCCCAGTAAGATGACATGTACCTCATGTGCTATATCTGGTTTTATGTGGGTTTGGGAATCCAAAGTGGACCAAGCACTTTTAACTACTGAGCCATCTCCCCAGCTCCCTTGTTTGATCAGATCATTGTGTTTACACGGGAGCTGCCCTAGACATCAGGCTCAAAGCAATAAATCGGTTTATTGAACATACGTCTTAGACAATGAGATGTAGATAAACCAGCTCTACAGAGATATTCAAATCTAAGGAAGGTATTTCCTTTTATCTTCCCTCCTTGCTTTTTTTTTTTCCTGCCCAGATACCTTGATGAAGGCAGGAATAACCATTACCTAAAAACGGTTTTTTGTTTGTTTTTTGGTATAAGAATGTGTAGCGGCAGAGCTGGGGATTAGAATTTAGATAATACCCAGCAAATTCCAATGCACCTCAGAATTTAAGGAGTACCCAAATTCTTCTCTATAAAGTTAAAGAATTAAAATTATAGAGCACCAGAGGATAAGGTATAATGGGAGACTTTATTTAAAGGAAAATGGGAAGTTACAGAGATCTCCAGCAAAATCTATGCTATTTAGTTAAATAAGCAGAAAAAGGAAAGATCATAAGAAGGAAAGGTTCACGCGGGAAAGAAATCTAGCCCCTCACCCCAGCCATTAGGCTGCGGTGGGGCTGGGGGAACCTTACCAGGGCCCTGGAGATTCAGAGGTCCTTCTGCTAGGTCATGTGTGTGAGAAAAGAGACAAAGTTATCTGTTCAATGAATATTTCCTGCCCAAGTGAGCAGAGACACAGCTGGTTGGTCCATACTTGACCAATCAGTTTTAGCACCTAGGTTTGAACTCTAGCTAGAAACACCTCCCACTCAAGGGGAGGGAGTCTATGAAACTTGCCTGAAGGAGTTAACTGTCACAAATGTTATGTTTATTCTGAGCTTTAGGGGCTATAGAAATATAACAAGAAACTTTTTTTGCCTTCTTTTCTTTTTTTTTTTTTTAATTTATTGTCCATAATGAGTTACAACATTTAGTGGGCAAACAATGAGTTATTATCCCTAATTCCCCACTGCCCTCCCCTGGATAACCTCCTCCATGGGTCATCTGGATCAGTCCTTGTGACAGGGGACCATGGATAGCCTAGTATTCAGCCAGGTTCTCATGACCATGCCTCTGGATAATCTCCCCCACCACGGCTCTCACAATCTTTTCACCCCCTCTTCCGCATAGTTCCCTGAGTTGTGGTGGATGAGTCTTAAGGCTGCTTTAAGGTTGTGAGCTTAGGGGTCTTTGTGTCAAAATCGTTGGTTTCTGTCTCACTGGCTTGTCCTGTGTTGATTTAATGGCTGTGGCTGTGGGCCCCTTGTTCATCCTGTCATTCTCTGCGGGGTTCCACTTGGATCCTCCACGATATGACTGTGGTGGCTCCCCTCTTGCCAGAATCTCAGATATCGGCCTACGGTCGGTTGGTATGGTTAGATGGGCCCCAGCTCTCTCGCTGCATCCTGAAAAATACAAACACAATCTCCATCGGAGAGTGAGATCAGTGTAGGTTAACAAATATACACAATTCTGGATTACCTAGATTCTATTTTTAGTAGCCTCCCTGTCACTCGCTCCCATAGTGCATCTTGTTTTGGGAGCCCAAGAGTACAGGATCTGGTGCCTATTGCCCTGAATCCCTAGTTCCAGACAAGGGGTCCCCCTCACTAAGTGGAAAATTGGCCGAATTTGAAAGCTGTTGATTGTCTCCCCCAGGCCCAGGCTCCTCCATTACACAAGAGCTCCTTTGTTGGTTCGCTGTTCCCTCCCAGTAGGAGGTGTGGTCAGCCTACTCATGGCTGCAGATTATGTTTCATGTCAGTGGTCTCTGTTTACTCCAGCTGTCATTGATCAGTTCCCCTAGCAGCCTGTGCAGTGCCTTCCAGCACTACATTAACTGCCTTCTGGGGACTGGATACCATTCCGGACGTTGAAGGGTTTCTCGATGCTGATCGATGCAGTCTGTGGTTTCTTCAGTAACAGGGTTTTGCCTCAGGCCTGAGGAGGGCACTCAAGAGCTTTGACAGAATTCTGTCTTGTTGGAATCTCATGAGTCACTTTGGTCAACAGCTCAGTGAGGGAAGGAACCAGTGGTTGGAACCAGGGGTTGTCAGGCTGATCTAATTATTCACAGGCTTAGACTTTCTCCCTACTACTCATGGCCCCTCTTGCCAGGCGACGCTCACTACTTTTTCAATAGGTTACAGTATAGTTGTAAGGATTTTATAGTTTTGAATCTAATATGGTTTATCCTCATGCTTATGCCCTTCCCCTCCCCCATCCCTTACCCCTCATTCATAATGTCTCGCTTCTTTCTACTAGTCTGCATAAAGAAAATGGTTATCCTGATTAAGGACCACATATGAGGGAGAATATGTGGCGTTCTATTCTCTGTTCTTTTGAGTGATCGCTTAGTAAGATCTGCTTAAAGTCAGACCATTTTTTCCTAAATTTCGATATTTCATTTTTCCTTTCAGCTGAGTAAAATTCCATCGTGTTCTTTTTATTTTTCATTCTTTTTTTAACAAACATATTTATTGTTAATAATTAGATACATTGTATGAGCAAGTCTTGTGGTGGTATCCTCATTCCCCTCCTTCCTATCCCCAACCCACTGGGAGCCCTCCTCAGTGGGATTGCTGGACCAATTCATGGGATAGGGGGCTATGATTGTACAAGAAGTAGACACTTGTGTGTGTGTGTGTGTGTGTGTGTGTGTGTGTGTGTATTGTTGCTGAGGGGGGCGATGTCTCTGGATATTCTCCTCCATCATGACTCTTACAATCTTTCTGCAAAATTCCCTGAGTCACGGTGGGTGAGTTTTAAGTCTGCTTTCCTGTTGAGATCTTTTTTTTTTTTTTCACTTTTTTTTATTG
>PVHP010012025.1:0-44119 GCA_004024765.1 Zapus hudsonius
TATAGAGAGAGAGAGAGAGAGAGAGAGAGAGAGAGCATGACTGCTTAAAAAAAAAAAAAAAAAAAGCCGAGTGTGGTGATTCACTCCTGTAATCTCATAATCTCAACAGACTTTGAGGCAGGAATGTGTCACAAATTTAATACCAGCCTGGGTTATGTAGTAAATTCCAAGCCAGCCTAGGCTACAATGAGACCATGTGAGAAAAACAAACAAAAGTAGGTGGTATTTCTGTTACTGCCATACCTGCTGTATTTGTAGTACACTAAATGAAATGGTTTCCTTTCTAAAACAAATACACCAAAAATAAAAAAGAGTAATAGAAGAGCCCAAGCCGGGCGTGGTGGCACACACCTTTAATACCAGCATTCGGGAGGCAGAGGTAGGAGGATCACCGTGAGTTCAAGGCCACCCTGAGACTCACACAGTGAATTCCAGGTCAGCCTGGGCTAGAGTGAGACCCTACCTTGGAAAACCAAAAAAAAAAAAAAAAAAAAGAGCCCAGATATTGAGGGGGCTCAAGGAAATGGTGAAGCCAGGCCATATCCTTGCATATCAGTGTCAGAAGGAGCCTCAGATAGGGTTTGAGACAGAAGAATCAAGGCCACCTGATCTGGCCTGCAATGGGACTGGAATTGGCTCCACAGAGGAAGCAAGCTGTAGCAGGAAATCATATGAGGAGGGAGGCTAGGACACAGAGGGGACAGGGAAGAGATGGAAGCTAAGGGAATGGAGGGCTTGAAAGAGGAGAGCAGACAGGGCTGGTGGCTGACATGAGGATGGGTAGCCCAGAGCCCTGGAATAGGGTTAGTTGCCCAGAGAGGAACCTTGAGACTTTTTAAAGATGGGGAACCAGGAACAGACACAGTCCTGCTACACTGCCCTTGCAGAGGGTATGGAGACCAAAGTTCAAAAGAGATGCTGAGCCACAGCCCTCCCATCTTCAAAGACTGTCATCTCCTACCCTGACCTGCCCCATGGCCCCACAAACCTGTCCCTTTGTATTTGTCCACAAAACAGTACTTGAGCTCATAGTCGCTGAGTAGGTCATGTATTTCCTGCAGAGACAAAAATCAAAGGACAGATAGTCACACACCTGGGGCCTGCCTGCAGGTGGACATGCCATCCTTACCTCCACTTTACAAAAGGAAATGCAAGTTCAACTTAATCAGCTCAAGGCCTTTCAGGGCCTGACTATAGATTGCATACCACTAACAAAACAGATTTAGAACTTGCAAAGCCTGCCCGCTAAGGTTCAACTCCCCTACCCGTGCAAAGCCAGATCTATAAACAGTGTATGTGCCTAGAGGTTCATTTGCAGAGGCAAGGTCTTAGCCCATACTCTCTGCTCTCTATCAAATAAATAATAATTGGACTGGGAAGATGGCTCAGCATTAAGAGGCACTTGCTTGCAAAACAGATTTAAAGAGTGTGCCTTTAGGGAGGTTGCTGGATAAATCTGGCCTGCCAAATTCCCAACAACTCTCCAGCTAAATATTATACATTAGGAACTGTCTCTGTGGTTTTTGCTCATTTGTGTGTGTATAATGTAGTGTATATGTAGTGTACATGTGCGTGTACCCTTGTTGTGCCTGTGGTGGGAGCACTCGCCTAGAACAGCAAAATGGCAGGTGTCCCCACTCCATCGTTCTTCTGCCCATTCTTTTTTTTTTGTTTGTTTATTTGTTTAAGGTAGGTCTCACTCTAGCCCAGGCTGACCTGGAACTCACTCTCTAGTTCCAGGCTGGCCTCAAACTCACAGCCATCCTCCTACCTCTGCCTCCCAAGTGCTGGGATTAAAGGTGTGCGCCACCACACCCGGCTTCCTGTTGTAATTTTGAGCTGATATGGGAGCCTGCAGTTTTTCATGATCCCTGGTGATTCCCTGGTCTCTGCTTCCCTTTGTGGGACAGACAGGCCACACACAGCTGTTTACATGGCTCTGGAGATTCAGGCCTGCTCTGGTCCTCATGCTTGCTCAGGAAGTGTACTACCTGCTGAGCATCTCTCCAGCCCTGCATATTGTACATTAGGAAACTGAACCTCCCAGAGGCAACAGAAACACCCAAGGTCAGGCAGCTTGTCAGGGTAGTGTCGGGAATGCTACCTAGGGTTACCTTGGCTGAACTAGGGGCACTTATACTTAAGAACCCCACACCGTGTGCCTTCCTGTTCTCCCAACTCGTGTAAACAGAGCCATCTTCTCAAAAGTTGGCTTCCAGGACAAGGCGTGCATGGACCAAGTACCCTGTGCAGACGGCAGGGTGGCCATGTGTTCACGACTGAGAAATTGTGGGCACACAGGTGAGTGGCTCCAGAAACACACCAGGTAGATGCCTGCTCCGGGTTGTCCCCAAATCATGTCCTCCTGACACTCTCCCAACTCCAGAAATCTTAGGTTCCCCCCATGCCCACCCAGCTGCAGACATCTGGGTGAGTCAGAGAGGAGTCTCAACAGCAAGGATGAACTCATTCCACCGCCATTCCACTACGACCTCCCAAAGGTCCAAAGAGCACCGCCTCGAGGAGGGACCAAGAGAAGGGCACTCCGGGCAGTTAGATTGGCCAACGGGTGCGCCCCACAACGCACGACCCCCCTTTACTTGTAGGTCTAAGGTAGGGTGACTGGAGATCTCCTGTTTTTTGTGGGGGTTTTTTGCAAATTAATTTTAGGTGTTTTGTAGAAGGGACTTCTTGAACTTCCGGATCAATCAATGCGTAATATGGAAGGGCATGCTTTAATCCTGAAACTTCTGGATAGGAAGCCCCGCCAGCTCATGGCAGGAAAGGGGGGGTACACATCTCCCAATCAGACGACTTCATCACAAGCCCCCAGGCCAAATCCGCCCTCCCCCTTCCACCGCCCGCCCCCCTTCAATCACTTGGTCTCGACCAAGCCTGTGGTCGCCCCTAGCAACGTGATCCCTCCGTCCAAAATTGGCTCCCCCCTCTTTCATCACGATCCCCCCCTCAACTCCTCCTGGGTCTCTCCTGGAACGATCCCGCGCTCGGACATTCCCACCCTCCCGACAGCACAATTGGTGTCGCCTGGTTCGCCCCCTGCGCACGCGCACAGTGGTATTTCCCGCCACGCTCCCACATTGGCGCCCCCCCCCCGTACCTGGTTGGTCACGTCCCCCGGGAGGCCCCGGATCAGGATCTTACGGCGGTTACGGAACTGTCGTTCGGTATGTTCCAGGCGTTTCCGGATCTCTTCTGGCTCTAACGGCGGTAACTCTTCTTCGGGCGCCCGGCGATCCGCTGAATCGTTGGCTTCAACCTCGGCCTCAGCCTCGGGACTCAGCGGCGGCCGGTGAGTAACGGACACGTCGGCCGCCATCTTGGGAAACCCGGCGCCTTCTGGGACCAGTGAGTCAGGGTGGAGCGGCATAGAGCGGCGGTGAGGGCGCGCCCGCTGATTGGTCGAAAGAAGCCACGCCTCCCTCTCAGCCTATTGGCTAAACTTGAGCCAGCCTCTCCGCGCCTCAGGCTCCGCCCCCTTCCGCTGTCTCGGTGCCCTTCAGTGGAGGCGCCGAGTTCCAGGCTGAGCTCCGCGGCGGGAAATGGAGGCACACGCTTTTCTTTGTAGTTGGAAGGCTTTATTTGCTGGGAACTTGATACAGCCCAACCCCCCCCCCCCGCGGACCTGGCAGGATCCCGCAGCTCAGGGCGCCTCTTCCCCCGCTGTGCTTTCAGACTGGAGGACCCCGGGGGGCACCGAGGGGCTTGGATGTGGAAGGTGGTAGGTGGCCTTCCGTTTCTGCCACCAGAAGATGTATAATAACGCCCCCGCGAGAGTCACCGCACCTAGGATCACTAACACTCCCACGAAGATACTGACCCAGCCGACGTTCCGATCTGCACACAGGGAAGTCTGGAGTTAGTGCCCGGCTCCTGCTGGGCTGGGCTTGCCCCTCTGCACCCACCTACCTTGAACGTCGATCCACACGAGCAAGGTGTGTGTGCCCCTTGGGCTGGCTGCCTGACAGCGATAAGTGCCATTGTGACTTAAGTTGACGAGGAATGGGACCCCCACGGGCACCTCATGCCTGGAGCCGTCCTGCAAACACTGTAGCTGCGGGACCGGATTGCCCCGGGCCTGGCACTGCAAGACATGGGTAGTCCTATCTTTCCACACAAAGCGCTGGGGACATTTGGCACGGTCAATCTTGGGTCCATCTGTGGAACCACCAGGTGATCAGACACCCAAAATTTCCAAAAGGAACAGGGAAGCAAAGGAACGGGTGAGGACCCAACTCACACAAGACACGCAGTTGGGCGGTAGTGTTTCTGTTCAAAATAACTCCTTCCACCTCAAGAGTAGCGTTGCAGAAGAAATCTCGCCCATCGTCGCTCTCCGTGGCTTGGAGCTGAAGCTCCGCAGGCTTCCCCAGAGGAGGGACTGGGGCACCATCCAGCATGACCCAGGTGTTGACCCCAGATGTGCAAGTTATATTCACCGTGGAACCCTCGGTGACATTGGTCTCGCTTAGACTTATTATGGGTCCTAGGAAGCCTAAAGGCAAGACATTGATTGTCCAACAACTTACTAACCCTGACTCTCCCACAGGTCAAGGCATGCCTCCTGCCCCCTTTTCCTAGAGGTATCCATGCCACATCTTAGTAAGAAGCTCCACCTTTCCACAGCCTGATCTCTGCCCTCACACCCCCCCTGCAGTTCCTCTGATCTAGTCATGTCCCCCCTCTCCCACCCACCCCCATCCTATTTTGTTTCTGGTCCCCTCTTACTGAAAACGGTCAAGTTCTCCTGGGCCTCTAAATTTTGGCCCCCAAGGCTCACGGTGCAGACAATCTCTCTGATACCCTCCTGATCTGCATGGGCTGTAGCTTCGGCTGTGGCCCTGAGCGAGTCCCTGTGGCTAGTGACTGTAGTATTCAGCATCTGGTCTCCCAGTGTCATTTGGACCTGGGCTTCTGTAGCCGGGAACAGTCCATCCAGCGTGCAGTCCACTTGCTTCGAAGTTCCCACTTCCAAGATTGGGGGAACCACAAGGCTTGGGGGAGTCATGGGCAGGGCTGGGGATAAGGGTACACATGAGCAGAGGAAGCCCAACCAAGGGCCTCTTTATAACTTACAGCCTGAATCACCCCCTTCCCAGACACACCTACATGGGCTGTGGAAGGACTTGACCTCACCAGACCCAACGCTGCGCCCACCCCCTCCGCCAGCCTCCCTTTTGGATCTGCCAGTGCCCAGTGGTCAAGCACAAGCCTTCTTGGAAGCCCCAAGGTTCAAGACATCCCCTGCTCTGTTTAGGTTATCACCCCATCATCATCTGGAGCCCTTTCCCTCACCAAAAGTTCGGAGCTGCCTGGGAGCTGAAGTATTCTGAAACAGCGCCAGCCCATATGGCCGCAGGTCCAGTTCTGTGCGGCACGAAAAGTTGGCACCATGGTCACTTCGGTCTGCCAGCACTGTGGCAACAACGTCCCCAGGATTCCTCACGACAGGTTTGCGGACCAGTTCCTCTTCCCCACGGAGGAGCACCACGGTTAGCTGCGTCCGTGGCTCCCCACCTATCACCTGGCAGTGCAGGGTGAGGTTTCTTCCCACCGGGTGCCAGGAAGGGAAGGGGGCCAGCTCTACATGCTCCGGGAAGTCTGCAGAGAAGGGCAGACAGGGACTTGTCAGACTACATAGTGAATTCTAGGTCAGTCTGGGCTAGAGGGAGACCCTGCCTTGAAAATCCAAGGGAAAAAAAAAAGTCAGGTTTTGTTCCCAAGGACATCACAGGGAAGAAAAAAGGAAGATAAACATTTACGATATTAATCACTAAAGTCAACATTCTTTTCATTTTCTAGGTGTTAACCATCTTAATGCACACAGCAACCTAATGCCATCTCTATTATTTTTGCCTTTTCAGATGGGGAAACAGCCAAGAAAGGTGAGGTGGTTTGCCCAAAAACAGTAGCTAGAAGGGGCAGAGCCTGCATTACACTTTGGGGCTCTATGCAGGTGTGGTGACTCATGCTTCCAAACCAGCATTCCAGGGCATAGCCACGAGAGGGCAGAGACCAGGCAGATTGAAACTATGGTGTGCCCTGGATACTCCTAGGAAAAGGGGGAAGGACTTAACTTGTGGGAATGTCATGATTAGTAGACCCTACTATTGAGGCAGAAGGATCCCAAATTCCAGACCAGCCCTGAGGTTCAAGATACCCCATATTCTGACTCAGCCCATCACTCCATGTGGAGCCTCTTCCTTCACCAAAAATTCAAAGCTGCCTCAGGGCCCAACAAATGCAGACATGCACAAAATGTTTTTAAATGGGTAGGGACTGGGGAGATGGCTCAGTGCATAAAGCACTTACCACTCAAGCTGGAGTACCTGCGTTCAATCTTCAGACCCCACGTTAAAAAAAGTTGGGGGGCTGGAGAGATGGCTCAGCGGTTAAGGCACTTGCCTCCAGTGCCTAAGGCCCCGGGTTTAATTCCCCAGGACCCACATAAGCTAGACCCACAAGGTGGTGGCCCTGGTGCATTCTCTCTCTCTCTCTCTCTCTCTCTCTCTCTCTCTCTCTCTCTCTCTCTCTCTGTATCTCTCTGCTTGAAAATGAATAAATAAAATATTTTTTTAAAAAAAGAATTTTATAAAAAAAAAAGTTGGAAGCTGTGGTGGGCTTCTGTAATCCCAGCACACTGACAGTGAGAGGGGAGGCAGAGACAGAGCATTTCCTGACCCCTGGCTTGTGTGCACACACAAAAACCAAGGGCTGGAGAAATGGGTTAGTGGTTAAGGCACTTGCCTACAAAGCCTAAGGACCTGAGTTTGGTTCCCCAGTACCCAGATAAAACTAGAGGCACAAAATGGTTCATGCATCTTAAGTTTGTCTGCAGTGGCCAAAGGCACTGTGCCCATTCTCCTTCCCTCTACCCTTTCTCTCTTGAACTCATAAGTTTGAGGACACCCTGAGACTACATAATGAATTCCAGGTCAACCTAGGCAGGCTAGAGAAAGAACCTACCTCAAAACAAACAAAAAGGGCTGGAGAGCTGGCTCAGTGGTTAAGGCACTTGCCTCCAGTGCCTAAGGCCCCCGGTTCAATTCCCCAGGACCCACATAAGCCAGACCCACAAGGTGGTGGCCCTGGTGCGCGCTCTCGCTCGCGCTCGCTCTCTCTATCTCTCTCTCTCTATCTCTATCTCTCTCTCTCTCTATCTCTCTATCTCTATGCTTGAAATGAATAAATAAAACACAATAAAAAAAAACTGAGGAAGATGTTGACCTCTGGCATACACATGCACCCATATGCATATGAACATAATACATGTCCACCACACACAAACACTCAAAAATTTTTAAAAAGACAAGATGAAAGAAATCTGGGCTTCCCTCTAGGTCTCACGAACTCAACCCTTGGTTACATGGAGGCCCATAGTGTGGCTGCTTTGGAAAATACTTAATCTTTAGATACCAAGGAAGGGAAGTCAGGGCTGGTGGTGGTGGAACATAAAATCTCAGGAGGTTCGTGGCACCCTGTCTCAGAGATCCTTGTGCTCCTGCACCATCTGACCATGGTCCTGGACAGAGGCATTGTCCAAGTGTCCCCTGCCAGAATGAGAGCGGGCACACACAGGTGCACAACAGACAGGAAACACACAGATGTGTCTGCCCGCACACAAGCAGGTGGGGCAGGTCAGTGGTAGAGCATGTGGTTAGCAGGTGCAAGGCCTTGGGTTCCATTCCTAGCACCACAGTGAAAGAAAAAGCTGGCGATACAGCTCAGGGGGTGAGTGTTTGCCTAAAATGCACGAAGCCCTGGGTGCCATTCCCAGCTCAGCATAAACCCAGTAAAGCTGTATGTGTATGTGTGTGTATGTGTGTGTGTCATCCCAGCAAGGTGGAGCTGGAGGCTGCAGGATCCCGAGGGTGTTGGCTACTTCTAGGTTCAGGGTCCCCTGTGAGGCATTATGTACATTAGGTTGAGGTGGAAAGAGCCACCTGATTGTGGCTGGCACTGTTTCATGGGATGCAGGACCTGGCCTATAAGAGGAGAAAGCTGTCTGAGCACCAGCAATTATCACTTTCTGCTTTCTCACTGGACCCAATGTCACCAGCTGCCTTGAGCTGCTGCTGCCACCTCTTCCTGGCTGTGATGATGGACTGGAACTTCAAACTTTCAGCGAACTGAACCCTTCCTCCCTTATACTGCTTCTGACCACTTGATCACTGCAGGGGCAAGTAACACACACTGTCTCCAAAAAAAAGGTGATGAGAGATGGAGTGAGACACCCAGCATCCAAGTCTGGCCTCTACACACACACACACACACACACACACACACACACACACACACACCACCCACATGCTTGTACACATGCACCACACATATACATTGGCAAAACCAAATATGACTAATAAATAAAAATGCTTATTGGAGCCAAATGTGGTGGTACACACCTTTATATCCAGCACTTCGGAAGCTGAGGTAGGAGGATCACTGTGAGTTTGAGGCTAGCCTGGGCTGCAGAGTGAGACCTTGCTTCAAAAGAACGCCCCCTGGGGCTGGAGAGATGGCTCCGTGGTTAAGGCACTTGCCTCAAGTGCCATAGGCCCTGAGTTCGATTCCCCAGTACCCACATAAGCCAGACCCACAAGGTGGTGGCCCTGGTGTGCTCTCTCTCTTTCTCTCTATCTCTCTGTTTGAAATTGAATAAAATATTTTTAAAAAGACCCCCCCCAAAAAAAATGCCTATTGGGAAAAAGGGAAATGAATTTTTCAGCTGCTATCCTGGTTGAAATGCATGTTTGTCTGTCTCAAATACAGGTCAGGTCAGAGCTCTGGCCCATCAATTCCTGCAATCTCCAGGTTCCCCACCGCCATTAGACATTTTTGCTTTCACGGGCCAGTCCACCTCCCCCTGCCCTGCCTGCATCTCCACTTACTATACACAGTGATGCCTGAGGTCGCAATTATCTGGGCGCCGCTACAGTATCCAGAGCAGAGGACCTGGCTGTCAGAAGTCACATTGATGAGTTGGAAAGCCGCCCAGCCCAGGCCCTCGCTGATGGGCTCCTTTGTTAGAGACGTCTCCAAGTTGATAAGTGCAGGATCCGGACAGTTTGTGCTGCAGTTCACCATGAGTGACCCTCCTCCAGGAAGCACTGGGTTCTGGGGCTCCACCTGCAGCAGGGATTCCTGGCCCTGCAGGCCTTCAAGAACAAGAGGAAGTCTGGTGCTTTGCTGCCCACAACCCACCCAGCTGCAGGCCTTACACCACCCCCAGGATGTAACGGTCTGTCCCTGCTTCACATGGTGGGCCCACTGCCGGGCAGACAGCTCGGCAGGAGCTCCCAGGAACTTGGACGCAGTGAGTCAAGACAGACTGCCTGGAGGAGGACCAGGTAAGGAAGGCCAGCTTTGAAGGCTGAGCAGTTCGCTGAGTGAACCAAAGAGGGAGGCTGACAGAGGAGCCCAAATAGGCAGAGGGGAGAAAGAGGAGAGAAGAGGTGGGGGGAGAAAATGTGGATGAGGGCAGAGTTCATCATAAGCCGGAACCTGACCACCCCAAGGCCAAGCTAAGGCTAGCCCCGCAGCAGATTTAAGTTAACAGAAGGGTGTCTCGTGGCCAGGGAGGCAGCATGATGCGCTATGATTGTCTTCTCTCCCAGGTGGCTATCAATCACAAAAGCCCAGCCCTGCCCGCCAGATCCAGGCTCACCTAGCGGCAGCAGACAGCAAAAGAGCAACTGCATGGGTGTCATGATGGCTGAGA
The DNA here is from genome assembly GCA_004024765.1 of Zapus hudsonius. Taxonomy (NCBI): domain Eukaryota; kingdom Metazoa; phylum Chordata; class Mammalia; order Rodentia; family Dipodidae; genus Zapus; species Zapus hudsonius. Next base: position 9,737 of record PVHP010012025.1, read on the forward strand.
GGAAGGAGATGGCAGCTCAGGTGCTGGCAAGGGCAGCAGGGAGGAGGCGGAAGTCAGCGGTTACAATCGCTCACGTCTCTGGGCTGCACCTTGCCCTGAACCTGGGAGGTTCTAGGATGGGGAAGTTGGGATGTGGGGTTCAGATGAAGACCAGAAGGTGAGGGGTTTCCAACAGGAACAAAGCAGGCCTGAGGCGCACAGGCTGTTCTCTCCAAATGGACCCACAGGAAACCACAGCCACAACCACCCATGCCCTGGGTGTCTGCACTGCGAACCTGTGGGGGTGGTTGCAGGGAGGAGAGGGGATGAGACATTCTGTGGCTCATCTTAGGTACAGGGAAGAGTATGTGTGTGTATGGGCCCACGTGTGTAGAGGTCAGAGAACACCCTCAAGGTGTCTGTGCCCTCTCACCTTTGAGAGAGGATCCTTTCTCCTTGTGATCAGACAGAAAGAATGGGCATGCTAGGGCCTCTTGTTGCTGCGGACTCCAGATGCATGTGCCATTTTGTGCAGCTAGATTGATGTGGGTTCTGGGGACTCAAACCTGGGCCAGCAAGCAAGAGCCTTTAGCCACTGAACCATCTCTCCAGCCAGAGACATCAACAAAGAAGCTCCAGTCCCTGAGCTTCTAAATTTCCTGGCTCTGCCTCCCATTGTTGTAGGCCCATAGAGAGAGCACAGATTCGCCTGGTGTGATAACACATGCATGCCTTTAATCCCAGCACTTGGGAGGCAGAGGTAGGAGGATTGCTGTGTTTGAGCCTACCCTGAGACTACATAGTTAGTGAATTCCAGATCAGCCTGGGCTAAAGTGAGACTCTAACTCAAGAAATCAAAAAAGAAATGGATAAGGCACTGGCCTCCTAAGCCAGGGATTGTGGGTTCGAGTCCCACCTGGGGTAAAAGGTTGCATTTGCCGGGCATGGTGGCGCACGCCTTTAATCCCAGCACTCGAGAGGCAGCGGTAGGAGGATCCCCATGAGTTCAAGGCCACCCTGAGACTACATAGTGAATTCCAGGTCAGCCTGGGCTAGAGCGAGACCCTACCTCGAAAAACCAAAAAAAAAGGGGGGGGGCTGGAGAGATGGCTTAGCGGTTAAGGCACTTGCCTCCAGTGCCTAAGGCCCCGGGTTCCAATTCCCCAGTACCCACATAAACCAGACCCACAAGGTGGTGGCCTTGGTGTGCTTGCTCTCTCTCTCTCTCTTTCTCTTTCTCTCTCTCTCTCTGCTTAAAAATTAATAAATAAGATATTTTTAAAAAGAAAAAGAAAAAAATCACAGATGTATGTCATTTCATTCCAAGTTTGCATGGGTGCTGGGGAGGGTCAAACTTGGGTTGACAGGTTTTGTAAGCAAGTGCCTTTAACCCCTGAGAAAGCCCCTTTTTTATTATTATTTTTTTTACTTTATTTTTCTAGGTAAGGTCTCATTCTAGTCCAGGCTGACCTGGAACTCACTCTAGTCCCAGGCTGGCCTTGAACTCACTGTCATCCTCCTATCTCAGCCTCTCAAATGCTGGGATTAAAGGCATGTGCCACCAAGCCCAGATTTGTTTTGTTTTGTTTGAGACAGGGTCTCGTGTAGATACCAGGCTGGCCTAGAACTTCCTCAGCCTCTGGAGTGCTAGCATTACAGACGTGAGCCACCACATCTAGATGACTTCTATTTTAGATTTTTCCCCCGCTATTCAGAACACTACAAGATTTGCCCTGGAAAGACCTTAAAGAGGTAAACTAACTTCTTTAAGACCATATGGCAGACAGTGTTGTTGTTTACTATTATTAATTTGTTTCTGAGGTAGGGTCTAGCCCAGGCTGACTTGGAACTCACTCTGTAGTCCCATGCTGGCCTCACACAGTGCGATCTGGGGTGTGTTTTTATTCTTTTTTTTAAAAAATATTTTATTTATTCATTTTCAAGCAGAGATACAGAGAGAGAGAGAGAGAGAGAGAGAGAGAGAGAGAGAGAGAGAGAAAGCACCAGGGCCACCACCTTGTGGGTCTGGCTTATGTGGGTCCTGGGGAATTGAACCCCGGGGTTTAGGCACTGGAGGCAAGTGCCTTAACTGCTGAGCCAGCTCTCCAGCCCTTTTTATTCTTTTTTTTTTTTTTTTTTCGAGGTAGGGTCTCAGTCTAGCCCAGGCTGACCTGGAATTCACTCTGCAGTCTCAGGGCGGCCCTGAACCCATGGCGATCCTCCTACCTCTGCCTCCCGAGTGCTGGGATCAAAGGCGTGCGCCACCACGCCCGGCTCCTTTTTATTCTTTTTTAAAAAATATTTTTTATTTATTCATTTTCAAGCAGAGAGAGAGAGAGAGAGAGAGAGAGAGAGAAAGTATGCCAAGGCTGCCACCTTGTGTGTCTGATGTCTGTCTTACGTGGGTCCTGGGGAATTGAACCCAGGGCCTTGGGCACTGGAGGCAAGTGCCTTAACCACTGAGCCATCTCTCCAGCCCTGTATTTTTATTCTTGCATGGGTGTGAGTGCAGGTGCAGGCACGCACATGCCACAGCACAATGGTGGAGGTCAGAGGACAATTTTGAGGCTAGTCCTTGCCTTTCTGCCTCATTTGAGGCAGGGTTTGTTTCTCTTCCTGGATTTTCACTCTGTTGTTCCAGGGATTCTCCTGTCTGTCAGTGAGAGTCAGTCAGGGTGCTGGATTACATTCCCAAGCCTGCCATGACTTCAGCTCTTTACATAGGGGTCTGAGAATTGAACTCAGGTACCCCAACTTTAATGGCACATGCTTTATCCACTGCGCTATTTCTCCAGCCTTTGTTGGTGGGAGGATTGAGGCAGGGTCTTGCTCTAGCTCAGGGTGATCTGGAATTCAGTGTAGTCTCTCAGGGTGGCCTTGAATTTACAGTGATCCTCCCTGTAAATGATCAGTGATGCCTCCTCTGAGTGCTGGGATTAAAGGCATGCTCCAGCACATCTGGCTTGATTTTTATTTATTTTTTTATACAGCGCTCAGTATGTTGTACAGACTGGACTAATAAGAAATCTTTCTACTTCAGCTTCCTAAAGAGCTGGGGCAATAGGGGCATACCACTGTGCCTGGCAATAAAGGGGGTTCTGAGGCAAGCTTCGGGGTTGGAGTCCCTAGTACCCAGGCCAGATGCACAAAGTGCTGCATGCATCTAGAGTTCATTTACAGTGGAGAAGGTCCTGGTGTGCTCATATGAACTCTGTTTCTCTTTCTCTCTCTCAAGTAAATGAATAGATTTTTTTTTTTTTTTTTTTTTTTTTTTTTTTTTTTTTTTTTTTTTTTTTTTTTTTTTTTTTTTTTTTTTTTTTTTTTTTTTTGGTTTTTCAAGGTAGGGTCTCGCTCTAGTCCAGGCTGATCTGGAATTCACTCTGTAGTCTCAGGGTGGCCTCGAACTCACGGCGATCCTCCTACCTCTGCCTCCCAAGTGCTGGGATTAAAGGCATGCGCCACCACGCCCGGCTACATGAATAGATTTTTTTAAAAAATATAGCAATGCTGTATCTAAAAAATGAAAAGAAAAATAAAAACAACAACCAAGCGAAACGGCCAAGCCAGGCGTGGTGGCGCATGCCTTTAGTCCCAGCACTCTGGAGGTAGAGGTAGGAGGATCACCATGAGTTCAAGGCCACCGTGAAACTACATAGTGAATTCCAGGTCAGCCTGGGCTAGAGTGAGACCCTACCTCAAAAAACCAAAAAAAAGAAAGAAGAAAGAAAGAAAGAAAGAAAGAAAGAAAGAAAGAAAGAAAGAAAGAAAGAAAGAAAGGGCCAAGAGATTTAAATATACACTTTCTTCTTTAAATTTTTTTTTTATTTATTGACTAGACAGACAGACAGATATTATGGGCATCCCGGGGCCTCTTGGTCTTGGAAACAAACTCCAGCTGCATGCTTCACATTGTACATCTGGCTTTAAGTGGATACTGGAGAATTAGACCTGGGCCATCAGGCTTTGCAAGCACATGTCTTTGAGTGCTGAGCCATCTCTCCAGCCAGTATAAATTTCTTTAAGGAAGGAGCACTCGGGACCACCTGGCATAACAGTAGTGAATTTGACTCAACAATGTCATCATGGCCAAGGGAAACATTCCCAACACCAGGAGTCATTAGGACAATGTAAAGCAAAGCCACACTGAGGCAGGGCATGGTGGAGCACACCCGAGGTTGAGTCAGGAGGAGCAGCACACATTCGAGCCCAGCCTGGCCTATACTGAGTTCTGAAGGCCAATCTACACTGAGGGAGACCTTGTCTCAAAACACAAAGGTAAATAAGAACAGTATCCTTGGGAGCTTGCAGGTGGAGCTCAGATGCAGAGCACTGCCTCTCTCTCAGGAGCCCCCCCCCCCAAACAGGTTCACCCTGTTTCCCTGAAGAGACACACAGTGACAAAGAAAAACCAAGCTGGTGTTGCATATTTCCTGCAGAAGGAACCTTGGCAAGAGAATAGAAAGTGAATGGAACACAGCCGCTTTGGGTCAGGGGAGTGCATTTACACCACAAGGTGACCTCCTGCCAGTAACAACTACAGGAAAAACAATCGCAACCTCATTTCAACAGCCAGTGTTTTGCAATGGAGAAAAAGAGAAGCAGAACCAAGTGACACTAGGGTACACGCAGCTTAGTGGGAAAGCATATGTTGAGCATTAGATCTCCAGCACAGGAAATCAGAAGGAAAGGAGGGAAGGAAGGAAGGAGCAAGCAGCCTGGGGAAATAGTTCATTGGTTAAAATATGCTTGCTTGCAAAGCCCGCTGGCCCAGGCTCAATTCCCCAGCACCCATGTAAAGCCAGACACAAAGCATAGACAAAGAAAGGAAGAGCCAGACGTGGTGATGCATGCTTTTAATCCCAGCACTCAGGAAGTGGAGGCAAGCAGATGAGAACTTCCAAATCACACTCAGCTGGAGGCCACCCTGGGCTATGTAAGATCATCTCAAAATAGAAAAGATACATAAATGAGACTTTAAGGAAATCACATTCAATTGCATGTAATTATAAATCTTTAAAGCAGTATTTAAAATAGCCACGTGTGGTGGCACAGGTCTTTAATCCCAGCACTCTGGAGGCCAAGGTAGGAGGGTGGCTATGAGTTCAAGGTCAGCCTGAGACTACATAGTGAATTCTAGGTCAGCCTGGGCTAAAATGAGATCCTACCTAAAAAAACCAAAAAATACAAATTATTTAAAACAATGCTGGGGGCTGGAGAGATGGCTCAGCAGTTAAGGTGCTTGTCCATAAAGCCTAACAACCTTTGTTTGATTTCCAATACCCACGTAAAACTAGACACACAGTTGCGCATGCATCTGGAGTTCGTTTGCAGTGGCTGGAGGCCCCCGTGCCTACATTCTCTCTCTCCCTCTGTCTCTCTTTTCTGTCTCTCTGTGAACAGAATGGGTGTACCAGGGCCTCTAGCTGTTGCAAACAAACTCCAGATGCATGTGCCACTCAGTGCATCTGACTTTACGTGGGTACTAGGGACTCAAATTCTGGTCATTAGGCTCTGTAGGCACTTGCCTTAACTACTGAGTCATCTCTCCAGCTCTAAATAGACTTTTTTTGTTTGTTTTTTCGAGGTAGAGTCTCGCTCTAGCCCAGGCTGACCTGGGATTCACTATGTAGTCTCAGGGTGGCCTTGAACTCAAGGCAATCCTCCTACCTCTGCCTCCTGAGTGCTGGGATTAAAGGCGTGCACCACCATGCCTGGCTAAATAAACTATTTTTAAAAATTAAAATAATGCTGTGTGCCATAGCATGCCTGTGGAAGTCAGAGGACAACTTTGAGGGGTTATATGATTGCTGGGAAATTACACCTGGCTTAGAAAGCCTTTCTAAACATGTGCCTTTAACTACTTAACTATCTACCCTAGCCTATAATAAAATTCTACCTGGATTTAAAAAAATTGAACAGCTGGCCTTGAACTCAAGATCTGCTTGCCTTAAATGCTCAGTATTAGGATTATAGGTACCCCCATGTTTTGAGGAAGGGACACCACACCTCGTTTGGATGTGTGTGTGTGTGTGTGTGTGGTGTTTTCAAGGTAGGGTCTCATTCTAGCCAGGGCTAACCTAAAACTCACTTTGTAGTTGTAGGCTGGCCTGGAACTTGCATTGATCCTCCTACTTCTACCTCCCAAGAACAGGGATTAAAGGTGGATGCATGCCACCATGCCTGGCCTCTTGGATTTTTTTTTTTTCATTTGAACAAGCAAATATTTAAAAATCAAGTAGGGCGGGGGGTGGTGGTTCATGCCTTTATTCCCAGCATTTGGGAGGCAGAGATAGGAGGATCACTGTGAGTTCAGGGCCAGCCTGGAACTACAGAGTGAGATCCAGATCAGTCTGGGATAGAGTGAGAACCTAGCTCAGAAAACCCAAAATTAATTAATTAATTAATTAATAAGGTGGAGAGGGACTGAGGGAGACATCCACACACTTGCACCCACACACATGCAAATACAAATTCACCATGCACAACACATACACACATACATTCACATGCAAAAAAAGGAGAAAAATCAAGTGTGGAAATCTAAACACAGGCTATGCAATGGTATTGAAGAATGATTAATTTATCTATCTACCCTAGCCTATAATAAAATTCTACCTGGATTTAAAAAAATTGAACATGTGAAAAAGAACCATGTGATTGTTGCCTTGAGATTGTCTATGGTCCTATCTTTTTGAGATACATATTAAAGTTTTTAGGGGCCTGAAGAATTGCTGAGTGGTTAAAGGCACTTGCTAGAAAAGCTTGATGGCCTGGGTTCAATTCCCCAGTTCCCACATAAAGTCAGATACAGAAAGGGATGCATGTGTCTATAGAGCATTTCCAGTGGCAGAAGGCCTGGGCATTCCTGGGAATTCTCTCTCAAACAAATAAATAGTAAAGATTTTTCTGGCTTTTCACTTTTTTGAGATAGGATTTCACTCTAGCCTAGGATGACCTGGAACTCACTCTGTAGTCCCAGGCTGGCCTTGAATTCACAGCAATCTTCCTACTTCTTCCTCCCCAGGGCTGGGATTCAAGATGTGTGTCACCACACCCCTAAAAAGATATTGTGTGTGTAGTCCATATGGGCATGTATGTGCCCATAGCACAAGTGGGGAGGTCAGAGGACAATCTCTGGGTGCTGGTTCTCTCCTTTTATCCTTCAAAATTCTCCTGACCACCTCCCATTGCCATAGGTGCACGAACTTGATGCACAAACTATTGGTGTTTGGCTTTACATGAGCTCTGGGAACCGGAACTCACTCTATACCCCAGGCCGACTTCAAACGCAGGGTGATCCTCATATCTCAGCCTCCCTAATGCTGGGATTATAACTGGGATTATAGATGTGTGCCATCACACCCAGCTATAATTATGAACATTTTAACATTTATTATTTATTTGACAGATTTTGGGACCATTAGAGCCTCTTGATACTACAAACTCCAGACACATGTAACACATATTTTTGGCTTTACATGGGTACTGGGGAATTGAATTCAGGCCAGCCAGCAGGCTTTGCAAGCAAGCACCTTTAATGGCTCAGCCATCTTCCCAGCCCTTTTTTGGTTTTGATTGACACAGGATCTCCTGTATCCCAGGTACTCTCAAACTTACTATGTATAGAGCTGATGCTGGCAGTGAGTTTCTGAACCTCTTGCCTCCAAGTGGATGTTGAGCAGTGAGAAATCAACCTGTGATGGCTAGGTTTTGTTGTCAACTTGATCTTTTTAATTTCTTGGGTGGGTCTTTAAGGATGTTTATAGGAAGGCCGCCTCTCAGGGGGCAGGATGTAATGAAGCTCTGGGGAACTAGAAATGAACATCCCTTAGTGGGAAGGCAGTGCAGGAAGGAAATTCCAGAGATTCAGCAAGCCAACAAGTCTGGAATAGGGTTGCAAGACCCCACCCTAAGGCTATATAAAGAGGGGAGACAATCTTCTCTTCCCCCCTGCCTGTTTTGTTGGTGTGTGTATAGTGCTGGTGACCAGTTTCTTTCTGTTTGGACTTGTGAAAGGGGGCCAGCCTCTTTCATCATTATGGAACTTTCCCTGGATCTGTAGCTTCCTTTCCTCCCATAAACTGCCTGGTTTAGAGATCCATCCTGATGGTGTCATATGGCTGACAATGAACACCCTCCATAGCTTAGGGACGAGAGAGGGAAGAGATGGTGGACAAAGAATATAAGAACCAAAGGGGAGGGCTGCTTACAATACTGCCTTCCTCACAAAGTGGCCATGGTATTCATGGCCTCACTGGCTGACACTACCTACACAAGACCTGCACTATAGGAGGAAAGTGATGACATCAAAATAAGAGAGAGTCTAGTTGAAGAGAAAGGATTCAGTGGAGGGGGCTTTGGGAGGGTGGTTTAGGGACTATGATCATTGCATATTATCTATACATATGGACGTTGTCAATAAAAAGTTTAAAAATGTGCATAAAGGGGGCTGGAGAGATGGCTCAGCGGTTAAGGCACTTGCCTCCAGTGCCTAAGGTCCCGGGTTCAATTCCCAAGGACCCACATATGCCAGACCCACAAGGTGGTGGCCCTGGTGCGCTCTCTCTGCTTGAAAATGAATAAAATAAATATTTTTAAAAATGTGCATAAAGTCTTAAAGTATTAACTGATGTATTTAATACAAACTTGTACATGGAAATTTAAAATTTTGGTTACCAGGCATGGTGGCACGTGCTTTTTTTTTTTTTTTTTTTTTTTTTTTTTTTTTTTTTTTTTTTTTTTTTTTTTTTTTTTTTTTTTTTTTTTTTTTTTTGTCTTTCAAGGTTAGGGTCTCATTCTTACCCAGGCTAACCTGAAATTCACTGGTCTCAGGCTGGCCTTGAATTCACTGTAATCCTCCTACCTCTGCCTCCCAAGTGCTAGGATTAAAGGTGTATGCCACCATGCCCGGCTTACATACTTAAAAAAAATATTTTATTTATTCATTTTTTAAAGCAGAGAGGGAGAGAGGGAAAGAGAGAGAGAGAGAGAGAGAGAGAGAGAGAGAGAGAGAGAGAGAGAGAGAGAGAGAGAGAGGAGAGAGGAGAGAGAGAGAGAGAACGCACACCAGGGAAACTGATATATTACTGGGCAGTTACAAATTCATGACAGTCTGGAAATAGCAAGACTATGAGGATGGTTAAAGAGATCAGTGTTGGTAAGGGCTGAGGGAGAAGGGTTCCCTAGGTGGAAAATGAGGATTTTGCGTGACATTATAATGGTGGATATGTCACTGTGTTACTGGACTTCCTCCAGAGTGAAGCCCTACCATGAACTGTGGAGTCCTCTGAGGGGTGAGGCTGTGTCAGTGCAGGGTCACTGAATCTAAGAAATGTTTTGCTTGCCTTTGTGGGCCTCCCGTCTCTGCTAGATTACAAGTGTATGCTGACATACTCAGATACAGAGTCTTTAGACGTCCTTTATGGAGAGGGAAAATACGTAACTGCTTTTCACAAATTTGTCTGATTCTATAATCTATCTCAAGCTTTCCTGGTAAGCACAAAACACCAGACAAAATTAAATGTTTATTAAACAATTGTTTTTAAAGCTCTGCTAAGCAATTTACAAACAATCCCTCATCTACTTTCTACATGAGTCCTATGAGGTAGTAAGCCCAGTTGAGAAATGAGGCCCAGAGAGGTAAAGCCATGTACTTGAAGTCACACAGGTTGAACTGGCAGTCCTAGCTACATGACAAGTGGTCCTCTCCAAAATACTTTGTACATATTTTGCAAAGTAGGGTCTTGCTCTAGCCCAGGCTGACCTGGAATTTACTATGCAGTCTCAGGGTGGCCTTGAACTCATGGCAGTCCTCCCACCTCTGCCTCCCGAGTGCTGGGATTAAAGGCGTGTGCTACCATGACGCACCTCTGTACGTTTTATAATTTAATAAGGAGTAAATATTGATCACTGTGGTCCGGAACTGATCTTGCATCCCTTTTTTTCTTGTTTGCTTTGAGCGTGGGGGACAGAATTCAGAGTCTCTTGCCTGCCAAATGCATGTTCTACAGCTAAGTTACCTCCCTAGCTTAGCAGGAAGTTTACTGGTGAGAAGTGTCATGGTCCAGTCTGGCTTCCTTTGATGTACCATTTTATCTCCAACCTCCAGCCAAGCCACCCAGCTCCAGTGGAGGAGCCCAAAGAGCACCGTGCTGGTTTGCACATCAATGTATGTCCCCCAGAGCTTCAAGGAGTTTTTGGTTAAGGTCACACTTCCTGCTGAAGTCTCCACAGCCTGCTAGAGGAGGTGGCACTAGGGGCAGATCAGAATTCCAGCCCTAAGGTGTGTGCAGAGCAGTTTGAGTTCTGGGCTGATGCTTGTTTGTGCAGCTGGCTGCTGGCTCCTGTCTACTTGCTGTAGTTGTTCCTCTCTGCTTGGGTCTATGGAAGTAAGCAGTTTCTTCTGACATTGATGGAACTTCCTCTGGGTCCGTAAACTTGAAATAATCCCTTCCTCCCATAAACTGCTGTGTTTGCTTGGATGTTCATCCCAGCAACATAGAGTAGAGCTGACTGCCCATCCTGGGTCCTGTAGGGTCATGTTCAGGCTCACAATTGAGGAAGGAAAGAAAGTCACTCCACAGAGCTAAGGGTTCCAGACATGGAGTAAGGTGCACAGGGTGTCTGCTGGAGACCTTCTGTATGGGTAGTGCCTGGTCCCCTCTTCAGCACACACTGAACACTGAAGGGGCCTGGCCTTGGTACTTCTCGTGGGCTGATTTCAGGATGGGTACAAGGTTCTGGAAGGTGGGACGAAAGGAGGCCTCTCCCTCCCAACAGTTCTTCATAAGTAGATAGATCTAGGGGAGGAGAAATGGGGGCTGTGGGTACTGCTCTCCCAATGGCATGATGGTGGGAGCCAGTGGGGGAAAAGCTCCAGGGTAACCTCACCTCACAAGGACACCTTTCAGGCCGCGGCAGTCTCTCCCCTCGCTCTAACAGGTCTGTGAGCCTCAGTACGGTCATCTGGCCCTGGGTGAGGCCGATGAGCTCGATGAATTTCTAGATCATAATCAACACAAGTTTTTGTAGTTGTTACTGGAGATCTCAAAGCTTGAAGGTGAACATTTCTTCCTGTATAATTCCCCCCCCCCAAACACCCCTGAGGTACAGTCTCACTGTACCTGGAATTCCAGGCTGGCCTCAAAATCATAGTGCTCTCGTACATCTGCCTCCCAAGTGCTGGGATTAGTGTCTGACTTTAGCCCAGGTTGATCTGAAACTATGTAGGCCAGGCTGGCCTGGAACTCACAGTGATCCTCCTGCCTCAGCCTTCTGAATGCTAGAATTAGAAGCATGAGTGACCATGCCCAGCCCTTTTGTTTAGAGGCAAGGTCTCCTGTAGCCCAAACTGGCCTCAAACTTGCTATGTAACAGAGGTTAACTTTGAACTCCAGATGGTCCTTGTGATGGTTAAATTCTGATGTCAACTTGACCTTTCAAGTAATCTTGGGTGGGTCTCTGAGGATGTTCACAGGAAGGCAGCCTCTCAGTAGGGGGCAAGATGTAAGGAAGCTCAAAGGAGGTAGAAGTAAACATCCTTTCCTGTGTGGGCCATGCAGGAGGGAAATTCCAGAGACTCAGGAAGCCATTAAGTCTGGGATAGGGTTGTGGTACCCCACCCTAAGGCTATATAAAGGAGAAAGAATTCTCTCCTGCTCTCCCTGCTTGTTGGCTGCTGGTGCTTGTTCGTGACTTGCACTCGCATTCTGTTTCCCTACCCCTTCCTGGACATCAAAACCCAGTTTCCTTGGCCTCACATCATGGACTTGAAGAGCAGCCACTCCCAAGGGAACCATCAGGCCTTCTGGGCTGGAATGGGACTGCTGAGGCCTCCAGCCACGTGGACTGAATAGTTACTGGTTTCTTCACCTCTGGGCCTGCAGACTGCTATTGTTGGACTGTCGTAAGCTACCCCAATAAATTACCTTTTACTAATCCATTCTGTCAACTCTGTTTTCTCTATAGAACCCTGACTAATACAGTCCTGCTTCTGTCTCCCCAGAGCTGGGGTAACAGGTCCGCCTGGTTTACACAGAGCTGGGGGTCAAACTCATGTAAGCTAGGTAAGCATGCACCACCTGAGCTACATCCCCAACCTTTTTATATGCTTTTCTTCTTTGTGCTTGTGTTTGTATGCACATGTGGTGTGTAGGTGCATATTTGTCTATGTGCACATGGATGTGTGTGTGCATGTGTGTGGAGATCACAGATAAACATCCAGTGTCTTCCTCGATTGTGATCCTTTACTTATTTAGTAGTATGTATGTGTATGGGTGTGCCACAGTCTCTTACCATTGCAAACAGATGTCTGTCCAGCTTTATTCGGGTGGCAGGGGAATTGACCTTGGTCCCAAGGCTTTGCAAGCAAGCACCTTTAAGTGCTGAGCCATTGCCTTAGTCCCTCCACCTTACTTTTTGTAACAGGACCTCTCACTGGGCCCAGAGTACACTACTCAGCTAGAACAGCTGGCCACACTCCTGCCTCTGCTTCCTCAGCACTGGTAACGGGCACGTGCCACCGAGCCCAGCATTTTAGTGTGTGCTGGAGGTCCAAACTCAGGCCCTCATGATTCCATAGCACTTTACTCACTGGAGCATCTTCTTAGACCCACACTTTCTTTTAAAATCAATTTCTTGAGATGGGAGTCTTGATGTGTTGTTTGGGCTGGTCTGCTGATTTAGCTTCCTGGGGAGCTAGAATTAGAACATTCTCCTGGCTCCTTCCCTTGCTTTACCTAGCCAATCTCTCTGGCCCATGGCTGCTCAGTGGCTGGGTCTGTCAGAGAAAGCTGTGGAGAGAAACTCCCTGCCCTGTGCTTGGGCTGAGGGGACTGGTACCTGGGCTGGAGGATTCCTGAGGAGCCTTGAGGCCTCCCTCTCCTGAAATTTATTTTTTGAAATTTGAAAATAAACTATTTGGATTTTTTTTTCCTGCATGCATCTGAGAGTTTCTGTTACAGTGCCCCCTACAAAGCCACACGGGATAGTACATGCTTGTAATCCCAGCACTTGGAAGGCTGAGGCCAACCGAGGCTACCTAGTGAGCCCCTATCTAAAACAAAGCAAAGCCGGGCGTGATGGTGCACACCTTTAATCCCAGCAGAGGTAGGAGGATCACCATGAGTTCAAGACCACCCTGAGACTACACAGTGAATTCCAGGTCAGCCTGGACTAGAGCGAGACCCTACCTCGAAAAACCAAAAAAAAAAAATAAATAAATAAAACATGGGCTGGAGAGATGGCTCGGTGGTTAAGGCAATTGCCTCCAGTGCCTAAGTCCCCGGGTTCAATTCCCCAGTACCCACATAAGCCAGACCCACAAGGTGTGGGTGGCCCTGGTGTGCTCTCTCTCTCTCTCTCCTTAAAAATTAATAAATGAAATTTTTAAAAAAAAATATTTTCTTTCTTTTTAAAATTCATCTCTTTTTTATTTTATTCATTTTCAAGCAGAGATAGAGAGAGAGAGAGAGAGAGAGAACATCAGGGCAACCACCTTGTGGGTCTGTGGGTCCTGGGGAACCAAACCTGGGGCCCTAGGCAATGGAGGCAAGTGCCTCAACCTCTGAGCCATCTCTCCAGCCCATAAATGAAATTTTTTTAAAAAACAAAAAATAGGGCTGGTGAGATGGCTCAGCGGTTGGGGCACTGGCCTCCAGTGCCTAGGGCCCCAGGTTCAATTCCCCAGGACCCACATGAGCCAGACCCACAAGGTGGTGGCCCTGGTGCTCTCTCTCTCGCTCTCTCTCTCTCTCTCCTTGAAAATGAATAAATAAAATATTTTAAAAATAAAAAAATAAAAAATAAAATAAAAAATAAAACAAAGCAAACCAGAAACAGGTCAGGAGTGATGCGCTTGCCAGGGTGGGGAGCTCTGTTTGAGGCCTGATCTCATGTAGCCCAGACTGGCTTCAAACTTCCTATGTAGCCAAGATTAGCCTTGAATTCCTGATCTTCCTGCTTCCACCTATGCAATGTTAGGGTGACAGGTGTGTACCACCATGCAGGGTTTTAAAGGAATGGAGCTTTTTTTTTTAGGCTCTAGCCCAGGCTGGCTTCTAACTCACAGTAATCCTACCTCAGCCTCTGCATCACTGATATTATAGATGAATGCCTGTTCTTCTAATTCCCTTAGCAAATGCTGGGTGGGGTGGGGCACTCACCGTGGGGGGACTCTGACTAGAGTCACAGTATGTCAGTAGCTCATAGAGGGTTACCCCGAAGGACCAGACATCAGACGCATAGTAGAACTTACACTCCTTCAGGCATTCTGGGGCGTACCTATGGAAAAGGGACACTTGGGTCTGGGGACTGGATTCAGGACATGGAAGTCATACCAGACAGGTCTCACATGGGCTAAAGGACTCCTGCTCCCCACATGGGATGCTGCCCTTAAGACCACAGCTGAGGGAAATTTTGTTTGTATTTTTGAGGTAGGGTCTCGCTCTAGTTCAGACTGATCTGGAATTCACTATGTAGTCTTTAAGTGGCCTTGAACTCTCATTGATCTTACCTCTTCGTGAATTTTCTTTTCTTTTTTTTTTTTTTTTTTTTGGTTTTTTGAGGTAGGTTCTCACTCTAGTCCAGGCTGACCTGGAATTCACTATGTAATCTCAGGGTGGCCTTGAACTCATGGTGATCCTCCTACCTCTGCCTCCCGAGTGCAGGGATTAAAGGCTTGTGCCACCATGGCTGGCTTGGATTTTTTTTTTTTTTTAATGAAGTTTTTCTAGCCAAGCTGGAACCCCGGGTGACACTGAGTTTAGACACCCCCCGCCATCGCTAGGCTCTGCTGAGACCTGATCTTTCTTATCTTCACTTTGCTGGTTCAACATGACCCTGGCATCCTCCCCTCTCAGGCTGTGCCCCCCCACAGCCTGGTCACCAGAACACAGGGCTGTCCCCATCCTCTCGCACGCGGTAGTATTCGTGGCCTTCAGGCACGGCCTTGGCTAGGCCAAAGTCCCCGATCTTGACCAGCTTGTCACTGTCCAACAGCACGTTGCGAGCAGCTAGGTCCCGGTGGATGTAGTGCTGAGCATGCAGATAGGCCATGCCCTGGGGGTGGAGGTGGGTAAGTGGGGCTCAGTGGAGCAGGGGCCAGGGTGGCTAGGGGACAGTTAGTGGAGACTTGGCAAACTCAGGGAGATGGGCCAGTGGTGCAGTGCTAGACGGGAAAGATGACTCAGGAGCTAGGGGGAAAGATGACTTGGTGGGTAGCCCAAGCAAACTGGAGTCAGGGGCTTCTTGGGATATGGACAGGTGACCTGGACACAGGGAAGGATAGGGTCCGAAAGCAGTCTAGTCCAAGGCCATGAGCAATTAGATTAGACAGAACCCCACAGGCAGCCTTAAGCTGAAGTAGCAAGTTCTAGAAGTAGGAGAGGGATGGCCTACCTCACAGATCTGCTGTGCAAAGAGCAGCAGCTGGGCCAGCCCAACGCTGTGACGGGGCAGGTAGTCTCGGAGGCTGCCCAGGGGCACGTACTCCATGACCAGCTGCACAGACTTTTCACCTGCTACAGAAAGTGGCCATAGAGGAAGAAGGGGCCTGGCATGCTTACCCTGAGCACCTCAAAGCCCCTTGCCAAGGACATGTCCTTGGGTGCAGTGAACCCATCTTGAACCCACTGGTGCTGGGGACTCTTGTCTATCCTGGCTCTAGAAGAAAGCACCCACCAACTGGGAAGGAGCAACAGGGCGGAATCTCTACTCTGAGGTTGAAAGATTCCAATTGGTCAGGCCAGGAAAGGTCATACCCACAACCCGCTCACCTTGGTCTTCGCAGCAGCCTTTGTACTTGACAATGTGTTCATGGTACAGTGTGCGAAGGATCTCGATCTCCCGCCTCCACCCTGAGTGGAGCTGGGGACCACAACCCTCCTTAAGGGATTTCACAGCCACCACCTCGCCAGTGCCATCATTGTTAGGGTCGTAGCAGTACAGGCTGACCTTGCCAAAGTGACCCTGGCAGGACCAGACAGGAGGCTTGGACCCATGCCGTGTGGTCCCGGGCCATGCCTCCACATGAAATCTTTGTGAAGTACTAGGCCCTACTTCATGAAGGTAAGTTCTTGGAGCCTAGGTCTGTTTCCAGCTTCCTGTGGCCCCCCTCACAGCTGGGGGGCTGCCCATCCACTCCTCCCAGAACTACCGGGCACCACTGCGTTAATCCACAAACTCCTCTACCACCCATAGGTCTAGCAATTCCAATCCTAGCTCTCCACCCCCCCCCCCAGTTCTTCAGCAGCCCCAACTGCTCAACCAATCCCCTCCCAGCTTCCCAGGCCCAGCCCCAACCTCCCTCTCACCTCGCCTAGATCCCGGATCTTTTTCAAATACCGCTTGTGGAAAACTGTGGGGTCTGAGGCGAGAGAGTCCGGGTTCATGGTTGAGACATCCACTAGATCTGAAGAACCACAGAAGGTGAGGCTGCACGACGGCCCCTCACCCCAGCAAGACCTCGCTCGGAGATCATTGCTCCCCAGAGTCCCTTTCTCCCTTTCACCAGGACACCCTTGAGTGAATCAGAAACTGCACACATCTTGTGCACCTGCTCAGAGACCTGCGCCTGCAGGAACCCCTGGCCCATCCCTGTCCCCCAGGGTCTCAGCTCACTGTGGGGCTGCAGCCGAGTGAGGTCTCGCAGGATGGTCCGGAATGATGGCCGCTGGGACGGCTCGTAGGCCAGGCACTGGCTGGTCAGCGTGGCTAGTTCAGGGCATGAGGGCTCAGGCAGCTGGTGCTGCTTCTGGTAGAATCGCTCTTTCTGTGGGATTGGGGACCCGCAGGAGTGAGTGCCCCATTTCTTCCACAAGAGGCATGGATGCACCCCAGAGCAGCAGGGCTGGCCCAGCTGGGTGCCTGTTCCTCATGTTCGCATCTTCAGAGGAGGGCAACCAAGATGTGTCCAAGGGCTCAGAGAGCCCGAACTTGACCCCAAGTCTAGCCCACTGCCCCTGCTTCCTTCCATCTGCTTGCACTCCCCAAAGGTACCGGTCTCATGGCCTTTGCACCTTCTATGCCTGCTCCCTAGCCTGGCTCACGGGCCTTGCTTGGCACCTCGGATGAGTCAGGGACCCTCTTCTCAACTTCTTGGTGGTGGTGGTGTGTAGGTGTGTGTAGTATATGCATGTTTGTGAAGATGCGCATGTTTTCAGTGTGCATGTGTGTGAAGGTGAGAACATTTGGTGCCCCTCCTCCATCACCTGTCCGTGTTATTTATGTCTGTGAAACATGGCCTCTCACTGAACCTGGTGCTCCATTTACTTTTTATTTTTGATTTTTAGTTTTTCAAGGCAGGCTCTTACTCTGGTCCAGGCTGACCTGGAATTCACTATGTAGTCTCAGGGTGGCCTCGAACTCGCAGCGATCCTCCTACCTCTGCCTCCCAAGTGCTGGGACTAAAAGCATGTGCCACCACACCCAGCCTGGCGCTCCATTTTTGTTTTTGGTTAGATTGGCTGACCAGTGACCCTCAGTGATCCTTCTGTCTTCACTCCACCTTAGTACTGGGGTTACAGGAGTGCATGGTCATGCCCGGCTTTTTTTTTTTTCCCCAGGTAGGGTCTCATTCTAGTTCAGGCTGACCTGGAACTCACTCTGTAGTTCCAGGTTGGCTTCAAACTCACAGTCCCCCTCCTAGGTCATCCTCCCAAGTGCTGGGATTAAAGGTGTGCACCACCACGCTGGGACATGCGTGGCTTTTTATGTTGGTAGGAGGATCACCATGAGTTCAAGGCCAGAGTGAGACAACAAAATGAGCTCCAAGTCAGCCTGGGCTAGAGCAATACCCTACCTTGAAAACAAACGACAAAATAATAATACTAAAAAGTTGGGAGGGCTGGGCGTGGTGGCGCACACCTTTAATCCCAGCACTCGGGAGGCAGAGGTAGGAGGATCACCATGAGTTCGAGGCCACCCTGAGACTGCATAGTGAATTCCAGGTCAGCCTGGGCTAGAGTGAGAGCCTACCTTGAAAAATCGCAAAACCAAAAAAAAAAAAAAAAAAAAAAGTTGGGAGGGCAGTGAGCCCCAGGTGATGCGGGCCCTCGGACGTACCTCTGAGGAGGTGCGGCCCTGCAGTGGGGCCTCCCCATCAAAGCAGATCTCCAGGAGGGTGGCCCCAAAGCCCCACTTGTCTGCTGACGTGCTCAGACTGTTGGTCCCACCAGACAGACACTCAGGAGCCGTCCACGGGATACGTTCCACCCGCTCTGAGGAGCAGTCACAAGTCAGCAAGGATGGGAGGGTTACAGGCAGCCCATTCCCATGCCCAGTCCTGCTCAGGAACCTACCCTCCCTGGAGAGTGCGCCCAGGCCCACACCAGGGTCACTCAGCTTGATGAAAGGGCTGGTGCCTTCCTCCAGCCCCAGCCTCGCCAGCAGAATGTTCCGGCCACATACATTGCCATGGACCAGATTCTTGTCCTCCTGGGGTGGAAGAGAAGGAGAGGGAGCCTGGCTACTGGGGAAGGACAGAGGTCCCCACAGGGTTGGCCATGTGAAAAAAATAAATGTCACCATTACTGGATGAGCTGAGTGAGTGGCTAAGGTTCTTGGCTAGGGTCAAACAGCTAGAAGAGCCTGGCACTTAGGAGGTGGGAGTAGAAGGAGCTCTGTGATTTTGAGGCCAGCCTTGACTACAGAGTGAGTTCCAGGTCAACCTGGACTAGAGTGATGCTCTGCTTCAAAAACAAAGCAAAAAACAGCCAGAAGACCCTACTGTTGTCTTCAATCTATGATGCTGGGCAACTCCTGCCCCAGAGCCTTTGCCTGAAATGCTTACTCCTAAATGTCCTCATAATTCCTTCCCTCTCCTTCAAGGAAGGCCTCTCTCCACCCACTCACTTAAAATTTCACATTTTCAGCCAAGCACGGTGACACACACCTTTAATCCCAGCAAAGGTAGGAGGCAAAGGTAGGAAGAGCACTACAAATTCAAGGCTAACCTGGGTCTACAGAGTGAATTCCAGGACAGCCTGGGCTAGAGTGAGACACTACCTTGAAAAAAAGCCCCAAGAAATAAAAATAAAATGCCAGTTCCCCAATACCAGGATTTGACTGCCTTGTTTACCACTGCATCTTTGGAGTCTAGGATGAGGCCTGGCATAGACCCCATAGTTTTCCTTGAACAATAAGGCAGGGAAAGCAGGAACCTGGTATGATTGGTACAGAAAGAACTTGGGGATGAATGGCTAAGAGAGAGCATCAGAGGGGGCAAAGTCCAGGCCACAGGGGCCAAAGAAACCATGGGGACCTGGGAACACATCACACAGCAGGTGCCTGGACCAATCTCCCAGAGCCCGAGGGATGAACTTAGGGCTATGATGTGGCCTCCTACCCTGATGCCCTGGTTGCTTTGACCCCATCACTGGTGTGGTCCCATTCCCACCCCACATACCAGGTAGCTGAGGGCACTGGCCAGCTGTTGAGCGACGGACACTTTCCAGGCCATGGGCACATGGCCCCTCTCTCGTCGCAGCCACACATCCAGGGGGCCGTGTTCTACGAATTCTGTCACTATGATGTCTGCAAAGATAACATCTCTCCAGGGTCTGCCCACCTGCCTATTACCCTGCTCCAAGGATCCAGGGACGGAACAGGGCTAGTGATGGTGTGGGTAGAGGGGTTGGGTTTATGGGGTGAAGAAATGATGGGCAGAGGGGAGGGTAAGGCAGAATAAGAACTAGGAATTTGGGGTGAGGGAGGGGAGGGACACAGGAGGTTGTCAAGAAAGTGACAAAGATGAGCACAGGAAGTCAGGAAGTGGGGGGGGCAACAGGTGTGAAGCAAGCTAAGGCAGAAGCCTTGGGGTAGAGCCATGGGGGTAGTTACTGGGGAAGGCATAATCAGGATATATGCCAGTGTAGTGAGTACCAAAGGAACATACACTTGGAGGCAGTATAGGGTGGGACTAGAGACTGTGTGTACAAGATGCTTGCAGAGACAAGTGAAGGAGGAACAGAGGTGTCTCCATGCTCTGAGGAGGACATAAGAGGGCTGAGGTCTGGCTGGTGCCACAGTGCTGTAGGGATCGAAGGGCGGACAACGGCTGGGGTGGAGGAAGGGCTGGAGAGGGAAATGGAAACCAACAAGGCCAACGGTTAGGTATAGCCAGGAAGTGGTAGACAGGAGAGGACCAAGGTGTTATCTAGGGTTAGGATCTAAGTGGAGGGTTGGCATACAGTGAGGGGTGAGGTATGGGTTGAAGATCAAGTTATAAGCCAGGATCAGGGCAGAGAAGAGCTAAGTGGTCAAGGGGGTTGGAGGTGTGCCCTGCCTAGAGTCTTCCAGTGAGGGGCGTGTCTCAGCACGCACAGTGCCCTAGTTTCCATCCCCACAAACACATGAATATATAAGGCAGTAGTTGGGGGTCAGAGTACAGGCCAGAGAGTGGGTGTAAGGGGGTTGGAAGTGCACCCAGCTGGATGTGGTGGGGCCCTCACTCACTCTCTGAGCCGCGCACACAGACTCCATGCAGGAAGGCCAGGTGCATGTGGGCCACCTGGCTCATGAGGCTGGCTGTCTCGTAGAAGGCCTGTGGGGACCCAGCTAGTCAGGGGGCTGAATACCAGAGCCCTCCCACTCTGCATCCTGATTCCTTAGACATCCAGCAGCCAGGCTCTGCTCACTCACTCACCAGGGCGATGTTGTGGTGACTGGGGTCCAGGACTTTAAGCACCACGTGCAGCTCCTGCCCATAGCCCCCGCCAGGTTCCAGGTGATCCTCACAGTCCACTTTGCCCTCCTCTGGGCCCCTTACTCTCAGAAGACCCTCATACACATTGGTCCTCGTGCCTTGGCCCAAGTGGGACAGCTGTGGAAAATGGTGTCCAGTATGGCCATGATGCTGGGACTAAGTCCAAGGAGGCCTGCTCTGTGCCCAGCTCCACCCCTGCCACACTTACCTGGGTGATTTCATCCTGGTGGACTCGGTGAAAGCTAAGTTGGCTGAGGTTAAGGGGCCTGGTGCTGGTACGCAATCCCCGCATGACGATGAGGTTGGAGAGTTCTAGGGGCAGATGGGACAGGGCTGATGTGGGAAGGTGGGGTGGGGGGAGGACACACATGACATAATCATGTGGTTCTCCTACTTACCACCTGGCCTGGGCAGGCAACAGCGGCGTAAAGGGAAGCAGTCATCCCCAGCCCACAGCGAGCAACCCTGCAAGGCTGTGCGCAGCTCCCGCACACTGCCAAAGGTGCGACCCCAGCCCTCCAGCACCAATGCCCCGTCCTGCTGCTCGATGGGGAACTTCCGGAGACGCAAGCTCTGCCCTCCGCTGGTAGCCTGAGAAGGGTGGAAGAGAGAAGTGAGCAGGGGTCCAGACGGGGTGCATGTTCAAATCATCTGATTTCCCCCCCCACACCATCCTGTTCCAGGCCCACCAGGTCTCGCTGGGCCACCGTGAGGATGAGGCGGTACAGGTGATTGGTACTCCAATGGATGAGGTAGAGGCCGTCCTCGGGCCGCAGCTTGGCCTGTACAAAGGGATCCCTGGAGGGGAGCACACAGGACAAGGGGGTGTCATAAGGCCACCCGGCACCACCAGTGGACTCATGCCTGTGAATGCTACATGAGACCTGCCCAGAGGCACACAACTTAGCTGGGACAGAAGCCAGCAGGGAGGCTTGCACCTGCAATCCCAGCTCTTGGATCTGAGGCAGGAGGGTCACAAGTTTAAGGCCAGCCTGGGCCACAGTGACACCCTAGGAGATGGCTCCATAGGGTAAACTGATTACCATGCAAGCATGAGAGGCTGAATTTGGATCCCCAGTGCCCATGTACAATGCCAGGTGTGGAGCTGGAGATAGATGGCTCAGCAGTTAAGGCGCTTGCCTTCAAAGCCTAATGACCTGAGTTCAATTCCCCAGTACCCACATAAGGGGCACATACACAGGGGCAGCCCCTGTGTGTACCTGTAGTTTATTAGCAGTGGCTAGAGGCCCTGGCATGCTCATTCTCTCTATCCTCTTTCTCTGCTTGCAAATAAATTTTAAGAAACTTTTAAAAATAAGCTGAGGGGCTGGAGAGATGTCTCAGCAGTTAAGGCCAGCAAAGCCTAATGAACATCATTTGATTCCCCAGTATCCATGTAAAGCCAGATGCACAAAGTCGCACATGCATCTGGAGTTCCTTTGCAGTGGTGGAAGGCCCTGGTGGGCTCATTCTCTTCCATGCCTCCCACAGTGGCACATGCCATTAATCCTAGCACTGGGGAGGAGGTAGGAGGATTGCTTTGAATTCCAGCCAGTCTGGGCTAGACTGTGACCCTACCTCAAAAAATTAAAAAAACACAGCACAACAAAACAAAACAAAGAATAAGAGAGCAACTGAGGGAAGCACACAATATACTTCCACAGGCAAACACAGGGGTGCCTGCACACACACACACATGCACACACTGGGGTGCCTGCACACACACATGCACACACGGGGGTGCCTGCACACGCACACACACACACACACACACATGCACACACAGGTATGCCTGCACGTACACAAACATGTACTGGGTGTGGTGGCGCACACATTTAGTCCCCGCACTCAGGAGGCAGAGGTAGGAGGATCGCCATGAGTTCAAGGCCACCCTGAGACTACATAGTGAATTCCAGGTTGCCTAGGCTAGAGTGAGACCCTACCTCAAAAAACAAAAAATATATGCACACATATATGTGAAAAATAAACAGAAACAAAAATAGGGGCTGAGAACACAGTTCACATGGTAGAGTCATTGCCAAGCATGCACAAAGCCCTCTGTTCAATCCAGCACCACACAGACAGGGTGTGCCTGTAATCCTAGCCCTCAGGAGGTAGAGGCAAGAGGATGAGAAGTTCAAGGTCACCAGTGGCTATATAGGGAGTTCAAGGTCAGCCTGGGCATTGTACATGCTAGGCACACACTCTACCATTAAGCTATACTCTACAGACTTTTTTTTTTTTTTTTTGAGGTAGGTTTCATTCTATCCCAGGATGACCTTGAACTCACTTCCATCCTCCTACCTCAGCGTCCCAAGTGCTGGATTAGAGCATGTCACCCCATACAGCTGACATTTGTTTTTAATTGACTTTTGAGACAGGCTCTTACCGTGTAGCCCAATCTGGCCTCCAGCCTTCTGAGTGCTGGGATTACAGTTCTGTGCCACCACACCCAGTTAACTTCTGTTCTTTATCAATATCTAGACTCAGGTATTTCACTATAGTAATGACTACTGGGGCCTTGACATGCCAGAGGTGACAACTGTCAAACACAAAATGACCTATGCAGACACAGAAGCCCGGACTACATACAAAGTGACATACCAACGCCCGCCCCCCAGCCTGCACTGGGGAAGCGCACACCTGGGTGTGATGGCAGGAGCAGCTACAGCCCTCAGGAGGGGAAATGGCCACTTCAGCATTTCCCAGGGGAGGGACAAGCCTCATCTGCAGATAACTCCAGGGGCTAAGTCCCTGTGTCACTGGTAGGCTGAGCGACAGCCAAAGCATGGACCTAAACAAGGCAACAGTCACAAACCATGACTTCAGAGTGCAAGCCAGCTACACACGCGGCTAGCCTTGATGTCCAGGTAGCAGTGACAATTCACACATGGAGCGCCAAGTCACAGACAGAAACCTGTAGGCAGGTCCCACACCATCCCACCACATACACACGTGCTCCTGAAGGGCAAGTCATACCATTCCATAAAAATCACCTCTCACGTGCCATGACCCTCTTCCCAGGCAATGACAAGCTCAACACCAGTCATTGCAACCAGGATACAGCCACACAGCAAACAGTCACGTAAACATCCAGATATGCTTGGTGACACAAGCATGGAACCGTTCCAAGCAGGACTTTCACGAAGATACGCTGCCCCACATATCCCAGGTAGGCTACTGCATACACGAGCCCTCCCATGCACAAGCAATGCATGGGTGCATGGGCACACACATATACATGTACATGCAGACTGCTCACACACATAAGCAAACATGTACTTGCATGTGTTTACACAGAGAAGGGTGCATGCAGCCACCTACAGAAACATGCACATGTGCATAGACACACATGCACATATTCAGAGAAACATACGTACATCCTTACAGGCAGACAGATTATGGAGACACTCCGACAGAATACACACAAGTGCACTCAGCATATGTCCATACAGTGAAAAGTGCTCAGACAGAATACACACAAGGTGCACTCGGCATGTCCACACAGTGAAGTATACTCCTCACATGCAAAGGTGAAGGCATGTACACACACAACCATAGCATATCTCTTAGTATTCAGACTCAGGGCCATTCCCCTGCTCTCCCTGTCAGCCACTCACAGCAGGGGCCCATGTGTGCCATCCTCGATGCTCATCACCAGCCGGGGTGGTGCCACCTCGTGACACAGGTAGTGGCTAGAGTCTGCAGTGAGGCGGAAATAGCCATCCACGAGGGCAGCGAAAGACAGGGCTGTGGCATGTGAAGGCAGTGTCAGCTCCTGCAGGCCACGGAGAGGTCAGGCAGGCACGCAGCGAGCGAGCAGGAGAGACCACAGCCAGCCCCACCACCCACCGTCCTGGGCCCCACCAGGCACTTGTTGTCTTGCCGGTGGATGGTGACGTGGCGCTCCTTCAGCACCATGTGGGAGATGTCTTGGAAGTCGCAGAAGTAGACCCAGGGTGGCTCCTGTGGCCTGTCCGCTGGTTGCTTCCCTACCTTGGGGGGCTTGGCTTTCTTCCCAGGCAGGCTGGATTGAGGGCTCCTCTTGCTGCTGCTCACCGAAGAAGCCTGAAAACCCAGCATGTAGGGCAGGGCACAAACAGGACAGGCAACGACTAAGGCAGGGAAAGACCTGCTTTTTCCTTTAATTCTAATTTTCTTTTTTTTAATTGTGTTTTTGAGGCAGTCTCACTATAGACCAAGATGACCTGGAACTCACTCTGTAGCCCAGGCTGGCCTCAAGCTCATGGTGATGCTCCTACCTCAGCTTCCTAAATGCTAAGATTAAAGGCTTGTGCCACCATGCGAGGCCCAGGTTGATGCTGAACTCAGATATCTTCCTACCTCTGGGACTAAAGGTGTATGTGGTGCATGTGGAGGCCAGCAGTTGACATTTCTTGTCTTCTTTGAGTCTCTTCAACGTATTTACTGACTTGAACCCAGAGCTCACTGATTTGATTATTCTGGTTAGTCAGTTTTCCCTGGGGCTCCTGTCTCCACCTCTCCAGAGCCGCGATTACAGACAGGTCACCACACGCACCCATGGATGCTAGGAATCAGAACGCTGGTCCACACCCTTGGACAGCAAACACTTTATCCACTCAGCCATCTCCCCAGGCCCCAGATCTATTTTATTGAAGAAGAAAGGGAAGGAGGGAAGGAGGAAAGGACCCAGAAAGCAGAAGACAGATGGATACACTCAAGCCAAGCGGAGACAGGGCTCCCTGGCCACCCTCAGCAAGAAGAGGGTGAGTGGGGGTATCCCAGACTCAGGCTGACCCAGACCCCTCCTCCCAGAATAGAAATTGCCCAGCTCACCTCAGTTAGCAGTGGCCGCCACTGGATGCCACCGATGCCTGTCACCAGTACCTCGTGGGTGGGGGGTCCCGAG
Source organism: Zapus hudsonius (assembly GCA_004024765.1). Taxonomy (NCBI): domain Eukaryota; kingdom Metazoa; phylum Chordata; class Mammalia; order Rodentia; family Dipodidae; genus Zapus; species Zapus hudsonius. Next base: position 35,308 of record PVHP010012025.1, read on the forward strand.
GCAGCCTCTGGAGCAGGGTTCCCAGGGAGCGTCCCATTGTCCCTCATATAGTAAGGGTCTCTTTCAGTCTGGGCCAGGAGCTCCAGATGACACACAGGTACATGCTCTGTGCCAAAGCGGGGAGCCAGCCGTTCCAGGGTGGCCAGGTATTTGACCATCACCACCTGCTGGGACAGGTGGCCAGGATTGAAAGCTCTCAGGAATCGACGGAAGACATTGCGCATGCGCAGGCGTGTGAGCGCATTGTACCGCTGCACCTGCTGGCGGAAGGAGCGTGGGATGCAGGCCTTGTAGCTGGAAGAGTGACAGGAGGGACAGTCAGTAGCCTGAGAGGCCAATTGGCTGAGTGACCTCAGATCATCAGCCGCCTCTTCTAGAAAACAAGTCCTGTGTCATGAAGTGGAAAGACTCATAAAAGACCATAAACTCGGTGAATTGAGGCACTCCTAGGGATAGAGGGTGCTGACTTCCAGAAGCCACTATGGAGCCGAAATCCCAAGTGCCAGAAATGTATGGAAGCTCAATAAAGGTCTATTTTAGACAGGTGTGGTGGTATACTCCTATAATCCTGGCACTCAGGAGGTTGAGGCAGGAGGATCGTGAGTTCAAGGTTAGTCTGAGTGGCACTGAAGACCTTATTTCTTCTCGTCTTTTTTTTTTTTTTTTTTTTGCATGTGTGTTGTGTGGTGGTATGTGTGCAGATGTGTGTGCCCGTGTGCATGTGAAGAGTGCTTCCTTCAGACGGACTGACACTGGGGCCCCAGGGATCCTCCAGCTTCTGTTCCCCATAGGACTGAGGTTTAGTGTGCATGGCCACACCCAGCTGCTCTGGTAGTTGCTAGGTAAGCATGCTCAGGCATTCTCAGGCCTTCACGCTGGTACCTGCGGAAGCTTTCTTACCCACTGAGCCTACTCTCTAGCCCTTCTTTTCTTTTGAGACAGGGCCTCAGGTAGCCAGCCCAGGAGGGCCTCAAACGCACTATGTAGCATGGATGACTTTGATCTCCTGATCCTCCTGCCTCTACCTCCTGAGTACTAAGATGACAGATATGCAAAACCACACCTGGTTTAAGCCGTGCTGGGGATCAAACTCAGGACTTTGTGCATGTTAGACAAGTACTCTATCCACTGAGCGACATTCCCAGCCCAAGAGACCTATTTCTTCTTTCCAAATACTAACCAGGCCATACCCTGCTTAACTTCTGACATCAGACAGAATCAGGCATGTCCAGGATGGCATGGCCGTAGACAGGAGACCCTATTTCTGAGGCTGTTTCCTTTAAAGTTCCGTCTGTGACGTGACATCAAACAGTGGGCACCTCTGAGGCCAGAGTTTACTATTATATCTCCAACACCTAGAGCTAGCACTGGTACACAGTAGGTGCTCAATAAGTGTGTGCTGGCGGAAAAAAGATATACCCGTGTGCAAGGTCCACTCAGCACTCTGACATGCTAACACAGGTCATTCCACTCGCAGTGCCCCCACTCCACTCCACTCCCAGACACCTGATCTCCTTGGCTACTTCTTCCAAGGGAACACCTCGGCAGACAGCAAGGTGACAGAGATGCAGAAAGGCCATCCCCAGGCTCTCATTCTTAAACTGGTGGATTTCTTCCTCGTTGGACAGCTCCCACAGGGACACCACATCATTTACAAACTCATGCTTGCCCTGAGGGTGGGAAATGGGAGAGAAAAGGTGTGAGGATGAGGCACTGTGTGGCCAGTAAACTCTCCTTCCCAGCTTCTAGGCACCTTCTTGTATGGAGGAGAGCTTACCATTTTTCTAGAAAGGCCAAACACAGAGCACACTAAACCTATACCACCTCTTCCCATCCTGTACCTATGGCAGACAACATAATCATCACAGCACAAATTCAACCCAAGCTCTTGATGCATACAACTAAAAGACCCTTGTGTTCATGGCAGACATTACTAATCAACTCCAGCACTCAATTGGTCCAAGCACTTTTGGTGCAGGCAAGCAAAATGATCCAAGATAGTATAAACTGAAAGAGCTGAAGTGGAGAAGTGGGGGTTTCTCAACTGCCCCTAAGTTCCCCCAGCTTTACACATACCTGCTCAAAGAGGTACTCAAATGAGGCAGAATCCAATAGCTGCACCCCCTGCTCTACCCGATCCAAAGAAGCCTGGTCCCCTGGGAACCCACAACGGTAAACAGCTGGCTCCTGAGGATTCATGCCATGCCAATTCCGGAAGTAAAACCTGCAGGATGGCAAGGGATGCCTCTGGGGCTTAGAGACTCATGGACACTCCAGGACAAAGGCAGAGGGGCTTTCCACCGGGCCTTCACCCACCGCATGCGGAAATACAGTGCCAGGTGAGCATCTCTGGATGGGTCGAGGATGTGGTTTGGGGGTAGCCAGACTTGCGCCTGGGCATTGAAGAGGGCGAAGAGATTGAAGCAGGGTGGAGTAATGCCTGAAACAGGGGAGCAATGAGGTCAGAGGCCTCAGCATACACACATCTGTCCAGTCCTGTGCCACCCATCACTGATCAATACCAACACTCATTCAACCCAAACTCTGGATACAGGCAGTTAAAAGATCCCTGTGTCTGTGACAGACATCACCTGCTGTCCTCCTTCACAGACCTTCCCTGGTGCCTCTCTCCTGCCTATAGTTCGTCTCTTATTGATGTCAGCAGAGGACAATGTAATATGTTGACCACATCATGGCCTTACTGGAGAGCTGCATTTCCCAGACTCCCTTGCAGTTAAGATGGGGCCACTGGACTAGTTCCTGGCCAATGGTATGTGAGCAAGAAATGAATGTCTTCTTCTCGACCCCAGGGATATTAAATGCTCCCTGTGCCAAGTGACAAAGCCGTAAGATAGAGAGGAAGGATTGAACCAGCATTTATTCATTTAGTTACTAGGTAGAGTCTTGCTCTAGCCCAGGCTGACCTGGAATTCACCATGTAGTCTCAGGGTGGCCTTGAACTCATCATGGCAATCCTCCTACCTCTGCCTCCCGAGTGCTGGGATTAAAGGTGTGTGCCACCATGCCCAGCTTCATTTAGTTACTTCAGGCATGTGACCCCACATCTGGCTACATGCTTTTATTTGTGTGTGTTCATATGTATGTGGATATGTTCATATGTGCATGTGCAGATGCACGTATGCAGGACAACCTTGGGTTTTACTTCAGGAACACCATCCACCTCTCTTTCATTTCTTCCTCTCTCCCTTCCTTCCTTTTTATTTTTATTTTATTTTTTGAGACTGGGTCTCATATTTGCCTGGAGCTCACCATTAGGTTAGACTGATGTGCGAGCAAGCCCGAGGGATTCTCCTATCTCCTCCTCCCTAGCACTGGGATGACAGGATTGTGCCACCATCGCCAACATTTCTACATGAGCTCTGGGGACTGAACTCAGGTCCTCTTGCTTGTGAGGCAAGCACTTTACACATTAGCCATCTTCCCAGTCTCATCCAAGTTTTTCTTTTTGCATGTCCATGTGTATGTGTGGGTGCACATGTATGTGCACGTGTATATATGGGCAGAGAACAGAGGCTGAGGTCAGGTATCTTCTGCAATTGCTCTCAACTATGTTACTGTTTACTTTTTTTTCAGTAAGGCTTGAATTCAAGGTAATACTCCTACCTCCGTTCCCAAGTGCTGGGATTATAAACTCAAGTCACCACACCTGATCTACTTTTCATTTTTTGACAACTTACCACTGAGCCATGCCCCCCAGCCCATGACAGTGGCTTCTAGGCAGGAACTCTACCTCTGAGCTACGCTCTCTGCCCTTGGTGCTTGAGACAGTATCTTCCTGTGTAGTCCAGGCTGGCCTGGAATGTGAATTCTTCCGAGCTCAGCACCCCAAATGCTGGGATGATAGCTATGTACCACCAAGCCAGGCTCAGTGCAGTGATTGGGGGGGGGGGGTTTAACATCTGGCTCCATGTCTGCTGAGTGAATGTGAGAGGGATGGAAGAGACCTGGCACTACTCCCACCCTGATGGATGGATGCTGGCCACTCACCAAGCCTGTGTGCGATGTGGAGGCAGACCTCTTCCGCGGTCAGTGAGGCCTGGCTGAAGGTGAACCAGGGCTCCCCGCCCTCAGGCCCAGGCCAGTGCAGCAGCACCTTCAGCCCTCCAGGGGCGTCCTCCATGGGCTGAGCTTCCCTGTCATCTGTCTTGCTGACTTTTGTGGCACTTCCTCGGTGACAGAGAGGCATGCTCCTTACAGCTTCCTAGACTGGGTGGGGACAGACAGTCCGTAAGAACCCATAGTGCTCCCACCCTGTCCCCACCCAGGCAGACACAGAAGACTCTGGGTCCCCTGGCTGGGCACCAGTGGCAGCAATGGCTTTCTCCTAGCCTACTTGCTGGATATCCTCCCCACCTATCATCCCTGTCTTTTGTTGTTGTTGTTTTTAATTTTTAAATTTATTTACAAACAGAGGAGACAGACAGAGAGAATGTGTGCACCAAGGCCTCTAGCCACTGCAAAAGAACTCCAGATGCATGTGCCACACTGTAGGTCAGTCCGACTTTATATAGGTTGTTTTGTTTTGAAGACAGGGTCTCACTCTAGCCCAGGCTGACCTGGAATTCACTCTGTAGTCCCAGGCTGGCCTTGAACTCACAGCGATCCTCCTAACTCTGCTTCCCAAGTGCTAGGATTAAAGGCGTGCGCTACCACGTCTGGCTTCAATATTGTTTGTTTGTTTTGTTTTGTTTGTTTGTTTTAGAGTCTCACTCTAGTCTGGGCTGACCTGGAACTCACTCTAGTCCCAAATTGGTCTTGAACTCACAGCGATCCTCCTACCTCCACCTCCCAAGTGCTAGGACTAAAGGTGTATGCCACCATGTTCATCCAGTTCATGTAGGTTTCATGTAGATTTTATGGGGAAATTGGACCCATGCCAACAGGCTTTGAAAACAAGTGCCTTTAACCACTAAGCAATCTCTCCAAATACATCATGTATCTTACTTAGTTTGTGTCACCACTCCTGGCATTTTACATGGATCCTGGAAATTTGAACTCATGTCTTTATGCTTGCACAGCAAGGTCATTATCCATCAAGTTTGCATAAGCCCCCTCCCCACACACATACCAACCCTTCCTTTTTTTTTTTTTTTTAAGTTTTCCAAGGTAGGGTTTCACTTTATCCCAGGCTGACCTGAAAGTTTACTATGTAGTCTCAAAGTGACCTCCAACTCATGGCAATCCTCCTACCTCTGCCTCCTGAGTGCTGGGATTAAAGGTGAGTACCAGCATGCAGACCTGGCTACTCTTCTTTTCTGAAACAGTCTCATTGTACCAGGCTCAAATTTGCTTTGCTTTTTGCTTGTTTTTCGAGGTAGGGTCTCATTCTAGCCCAGCCTGACCTAGAACTTACTCTGTAGTCCCAGGCTGGCATTGAACTCACAACAATCCTTCAAATTTGCTATGTAACTAAGGATGACTTTGAACTTCTTCTTGTCCTCCTTCCTGCTTCTACCATCCAAGTGCTATTATTACAGGCACTGGTCACCACACCCAACTTTATTATTGTGTCTAACTTTTATGATGTGCATGTGAGCATGCGCATGCCAAAGCACATGTGAGGCCAGAGGATAACCTCGGGTTTGGCTGTCTCTCCTTATCTGAGTCAGGATCTGGTCTTGCTCCTAGAAGGCCCATGCACTAGGATTCTCTGGCTCTGCCTCCACTGCCGTTGATAACGGGATTACAGGCTCCTGGGCCATTATGCAGCCAATTCACATGGGTCCTGGGGATCAAACTCATGTCAGTAGGTTTCAGAGCAAGTGCCTTTAACTGCTCAGCCATCTCCCAGCCCCTATTTATTTATTTAGAGACAGGGTCTAAGTTCCCCAGTCTGGTCATGAATCCCTGTGTTCAAGCGATCTTCCTCTCTCAGCCTTCCTAATGGCTGTGACGACAGATGTTGGACCACATTGCCTGTGGCTTGAGCCCTTCCCTCTGGGGGGGGAGGGGCTGGTGTGATACATAGGGCTTTGCTATATATATAGCCCAGGCTAATATTCTGCCTTAGCTTCCTGAGTGCTGGGGTGACAGGCATATATCATCAGTTTCCTCTTTCTATCAATAAATGTGCACTGATCTAAATAAAACTCACTCTGTCAGAGTATCCTGTCATCCATGCACTTGGGAGGTGGAGGCAGGAGTATTGGAGTTCTAGGGAATGCTTGGCCATACGTTGAGTTAAAAGGTAGCCTGGGCTCCATGAGAAACAAATTCTTTGACCTAAGCATCCTGAAGGCAGCAGCTACAGCACACAGACCTGGAGGTGTGTCCAGAAACTTCCTGTGTGAGCTCAGCACTTAACCACTTCAATCCTCACTTTCCCCATGTCCAGAACAGGTTCCACCAGACCATGGTCGTGGGATGGTCCAACCTAGATGTGCATGGTCCTCAGTATGCAAGGTCCTTGGATGAGGCAGAAAAAAAAAACAAAAAGCAAATGTGACCCACAAGAGAGTAAGATCGATATGGGGGTGGGATGTTTGCCTAGCATGCACAATGATCCCCAGGACCATGAAAAAGAATTCATTACTTAATTAAATCACAATTAAGTCACAAAGTGTGACGGCTACATTTTGTTTTCAGCTCCTTTCCCATTCTATTCTCCAGCAATCTGCTTGTTTGAAACAGGGTCTCACTGCGTTTGCTCAGGATGGCCTCAAATATGCTGCGGTCCTCTTGCTGGGCCACCGCTGGCTGGCTGGCATGGAGCCCAGGAACCTGAGTCGTCGCAGGCAAGCGGAGAACGTGGAGATGACACACTCGTCGAGGACTCCTCAGGACTGGTCTGTGAACCTAGTCGGGGAAAGTGGCACCTAACCGTGACTGAACCCCGAGGGCTGCTTGGGAACATTCGATGGAACGAGGCATGGAAGTGCCTGGCACACAGTAGGCGCTAGAGAAATGCTGACTTTTGTCTACCGATAATTTAGGGTGCCGTCCTGGGGCTACGGGGCTTCTGGGGAACCCACTTCCTTCTTCCTCGTTCCCCGGACCGGGCCGGGGTGGTCTGCACCCGGGAAGACCGCGTCTCCTTCCCTCCTTCCTTCATCCCCTCCAAAAGCCAGCTGCCCCCGCTGCACCTACCCCACGCCGCGCGCTTCCCGCGAGGACCTGCCCGTCCCCCCGCCCCCTCCGCAGCCCCTCCAGACTCACCTTCCCGGGGGACACAGGCTCGAACCCCAGACCCCGCCCCGCCAGCCCGGGAGGTCTCTGCCCGTGAGCCGCGGTCGCCACTTCCCATTGGCTGCTTGAAATGCGCATGCCCGTTGGCCGCACTCCGCGTCCCCGCCGTACGTTTCTATTGGTCGTTTCGTCAAAACGGCGCCGCTCCGATTGGTCATGACTTTTTAACATTCGTACCTCAGCTGTGATTGGCTGGGTTGGCATCCCGGAAGCGCTGGAGAATTTTTGATTGGCTAACCGCAGGAGAGGCGGAGATGAGGAAGAGGGTGGTCGGCCTGGATGGGTCCGGCATCTAGGTCGGGCACTCACCTGGGTGGTCCCCACGCTGCTGCGTCCACCAGCCCACCCCAGCCCCGCCGGCCACCTGCCCCGTGGAACTGTCACCCCTTCTCTTCCTGGAGGTTATTTCTGGTCACCTGTAGCCCGGTGCCCTGAGGCCCCCTTGCTGTTAAGTGTCAGTGTGTACACGTCACAAGATCGCAGAGGTTCATTGTTTGTCTTTCTTTGGGACTGTGTAGCCCAGGCTGGCTCCTGTCGCAGCCTCCCCAGTGCTGGGATGACGAGTGTGCATCACCACAGGTAGCTTCCTTAACCAAGCTATAGTCAAACTTCGGTCCTTGGGGCTGGGGATGTACGCAGCTCAGTGGTAGAGCGCTTGCCCAGCATGCAAGCAGACCTGGGTTCCATTCCAGCACCCTGTCAACCAAGCATTGTGGCACACTGTAAACTCAGCATTTGGAAGGTGGAAGCAGGAAGATGAGAAGTTCAAGGTTATCCCCTGCTAAACGGAGCTCAAGGCCAACCTTGACTACAATTTTTTTTTTAGGTAGTGTCTCACTTGCAGCCCAGGATGACCTGGCACTTACTCTAATCCCAAACTGACCTTGAATTCACAGTGATCCTTCTACCTCTGCCTCCCAAGTGCTGGGATTAATTAAATCTTTCTTTCAGACAGCCTGGCTGTATAACCCAGGCTAGCCTGGGATTCTGTAGTCTATGCTGGCCTGGTGCTTGCCACATTGCCCAGGCTGGCCTCTTACTATATAGACTAGGTTTGCTCATGTCTGTAATTACAGCACTCAAGGTGGGGGTAGGAGAATCAGAAGTTCAAAGTCATCCTCAGTTACCTAGAGTTATTTGTTTGTTTTTTACCAAGCCTAAAAAAAATAGGGTTGGAGAAATGGCTCAGTGGTTAAAAGTGCTTCCTTGAGGGCTGGAGAGATGACTCAGTGGTTAAGGTACTTGCCTGCCCAGTACCCACATAAAGCCAGATGCACAAGGTGGCACACGCATTTAGAATTCGCAGTGGCCCTGGTATGCCCATTCTCTTTCTATCTGCCTTTCTTTCACTCTTTCTAATTAATAAATAATATAATGTATATTTTTTTTTCGGTTTTTCAAGGTAGGGTCTCGCTCTAGTCCAGGCTGACCTGGAATTCACTATGTAGTCTCAGGGTGGCCTCCAACTCATGGTGATCCTCCTACTTCTGCCTCCCAAGTGCTGGGATTAAAGGCGTGTACCACCACACCTGGCTCTAATATATATATATATATATATATATATATATATATATATATTTAGAGAGTAATTTTTGTGTTTCCTTTT
>PVHP010012026.1:0-43858 GCA_004024765.1 Zapus hudsonius
TTTTCAGAAGGCAGCAAGAGCAGTGGACAATCCAATTCCACCAACAAGACAAGGGATGATAGCTGACATCCTGGCAGGAGATGAACCACCCCTGGCCTATCATACAGGGCCCAAACTAAACCAATGAGAAAGTGGTGAGATAAACAAGAGACCTATCACCACAGCAAGTCAAATAACCCAGGAAAGGACAATGGAGACAGACACCAATGATACCCAAAACAATCTAAAGCAGAAGTCCAGAGATACTTAAGATTTCAACAATAAAGCAGACTTAAAACTCACCTACCATGACTCAGGGAACTGAGCAGAAAAGGGGGTGGAAAAAATATAGGAGCCATGGTGGAGAAAAATGTCCAGAGACATTGCCCCCATCAGCAACAACACACAATGGGGGGGGGGGGAGATTGTCTACCTCTTGTACAATTCATAACCCCCTACCCCATGGACAGATCCAGTATGTCCACCAAGGAGGGTCCTCAATAGGATGGGGACACAGAGGAGGGAAATGGGGGTACCATCACAAGATTTTGCTCATACAATGTATCTAATTGTTGACAATAAAGATATTTTTTAAAATTCTGGGTGTGATTGTGTGGGCCTGTAACCCCAGTGCTGGGGAGGTGGAAACAGAAGGATACCTGGGGCTCGAAGACCAATTAGACTAACTGGCAAGCTTCAGACCAATGGGAGATGCTAACTCAAAGAAAGTGAATAGTGTTCCTATGAATAACATTGTGGAAGACACACCAACATATGTGCCCTTGCACATACCTGAATGTACATACACATATACACAGTTTCTTAGGCTACCTGAGTCCCTGTCTTTGTGTATAAATTTTAGAATTTTGCCTAGGCCTACAAAAAAAAATCTTGCTGACTTTTGAGAGCAACTGTGCTAAGCCAGAATTGTGAATGTCAGAAGAATCAGCCTCTTTAGTGTGTGGTGCCTTCTCATCTGTGAGAACCCTGCTTCGTCAGCACCATGTAGTTCTTAACACACAAGCCTCTTTTGTTAGTCAACCCCCAAGTGGCTTATTTTTTGCTATTTAAATATTTTCCCCTTTAAATAGGTTTAATTTTTAAAGCCTAATCATAGACTTACAGTAACAACAGAAAGTACAGTATTCCTCTACATCCCAAGGGCTTTTCCCAATAAACAGTCCCTCTCCTGTCAAAATCCTTTATCAAGTGGCTACACAGGCTAAATTAATAAGCATACACCAACACATACTTCTCAACACAAACCATAGTTTACACTACAGTTTGTTCTTGGAGTTAGAACTGTATTTTTTAAAGTTGGTATTTATTCATTTCTAAGACATACAAATACTACTGATTTCTATGTTTCTTTTGAATCCTGTGATTCTCCTGAACTTATTAGTTCTAGAAGACATTTTGTAGATTTATTGGGATTTGATGCTTACATGATTATCTGTGGAGAGAAGTTTTATATCAGCCTTTCCAATCTGTGTGCCTTTTCTTTTTCTTACCTTATTGCACTGGATAGAACTGCCACCACTACACTGCATAGACATGGTGAGTGTACAGCAGGTTTGTCTTCTTCCTAGTTTTAGGAGGAAAGCTTTCTGTCTGCTGCCATTAAGTAGCTAGCTGTACGTGTTTTGAAGATGCTCTTTATTGAGTTTCTCTGTTGGTTCTGTTTTCTTATGCCTTATGAGGTAATGTGAATATTGTTTAGAATTCCATTTTGAGATTTAGTGAGCATTCTATGTATTTCATCACATGTAACATATGTATATGTGTATATAGTGATATATATTAGAACTTTGAACTAAGAACAAAAATCTTCACTTACATATATAGTTGTCCTGTTCATATGAATACAACACATTCTTCTATAAGTGTTTAGATAGTTACAATTTGTATGTGTGTCAACTCTTAGATAAAATTCTATTGACTTTAGCCATACTTGTGTTCACTGCATTCTTTATCTTCCAACACTGTTTAGAGTAGTTCCTTTAGCAGTTCTGTTAAAGAGATCTACTGACAGGTTCCTTTAGTTTCCCTTCATCAGAGGAACTTGATGTTCCCTTCACCTTCCATTCTTGAAGAATATTTACACTGGATATAGGATTCTCTTTTATTTTTTGGTGTGTGTATATGCACACATGTGTATGCATATGCATACATGTGACATACATATGGAGGCCAGAGGAAGATGTTAGGTGTCACTTCTATAACTTTTCCACCTTATTTCCCTGAGACAGTGTCCACACTGTACCTCCCCATTGTCTGGTTAGACTGACTGACCAGGGTGCTCCTGTTTGTATCCCTCTCAATGCTGGTGTCTTAGGCATGCACATCCATGCGCAGCTTTCTGTGTTGGTGCTGGGAGAAAACTTAGGTCCTCACATTTGTGCAGGAGGTGCTCTTTCCTGCTGAGCCATCTCTCCAGCCTCTGGATATAGTATTCTCAAAACATAGTTCTCATCGCACTTGAACTATGTGATGCTAATTCCTTCGAGAGCTTTAGTTTCTGCTAAGGTGTGCCATTCAAACTGCACAACCTCCAAAGGGTTTCTTACTTCTTTCAAAATTTTCTCCTTTGTCTTCAGTGTTTCAAAGGATGTTTCTTGGTATGGATTTCTTTATCTTCTTTGAGGTTTAATTCAGTGAATTAGTTTCCTATTCTACTATAACAAATTACTACAAACCTAGTAGCTTAAAATATCTCAAACTTATTATCTTAAAGGTCTGGAGGTCAGATGTTCCTCTGCACTCTATCGGAAATCTTTAAGGGAAAATCCATTTTCTAGACCTACCCAATTTCTAGAAGCTCCTGAAGATGTTTCTTGCTGCCTTGTGACCCTGTACTGCCTCTGCTTGAGAACTCCTGTGGTTATACTAGGGCCCAATCAGAGAGGCCAAGATAGTCTCATGATCTAAAAAACCTTAATCATCTCTACACAGTCCTTTTATCATGTAAGATATGCTCACAGTGCTGAGGATCAGGACACGGGTCCATTTTAGGTTACTATCTTCCAGTTCTCGTATGTGAAGATTCATATATATTGGCAAATTTGGTAGGTTTTAGATGCTCTCTAGCCCCTCCCTCTTCCTTCTCCTTATGAGACTCCAATGACAAAAATGTTAGATTTTTTAGCATAATCCCACAGGTTCCTGGGGATCCATTATTTTTTCTTCAGCCTATTTTCTTTCTGCCATTCAAACTGGATGATTTTTATGCTTCTGCTTTCCAATTAAAATTTAGAATTGTTTAAAAGTTTTCTTCCTAGGACTGAAAAGATTACTCAGTGGTTAAAGTACTTCCTTGCAAAGACTGCTAACCCAGGTTCAATTCCCCAGTACCAAAGTAAAGCCCAATGCACAATGTGGACCATACATCTGGAGTTTGTTTGCAATGGAAAGAGGTCCTGGTATATCCATATTCTCTCTCTCTCTCTCTCTCTCTCTCTCTCTCTCTCTCTCTCTCTCTCACACACACACACACACACATCTCTCTCTCTCTCTCTTGTAAATAAATATTTATTTTTAAAAGTTCTCTTCCAAAGCCATCCATTTCTGGTACTGTGTAGAGAAAACAGATTTCACTTTTTGTCAATGCTACTGTCTCTCCTGCTTGTAGGCTTCTTAACCACAATCCCGAGATACTGACACAGAACAAAAACCCAGGTAGTATATAACTGGCTTATTTCTGGAGGTCCATAGATGGTCTCTCTTCTTTTTGCTATCTTTAGAGCCTTCTTAGGTTAGTTTCATAGACAATGTGTCAGGATTTTAGTTGTACTTAGAGAATCAGGGAAAAGTTATTCTGCTCTTATTACATCTTTCTGGAGGCAGAGCAAGACCGTTCCTTCATTTTGAAGCTAAAATTAGAAATGTTGTTAAGCACCGAAATTGTATTTGCTATTGAAAAGCTGATGTCAAGTAGCAGCAAACATTTATATAAAATCAATTTCAACTGACTATCAAAGAACCTTAAAGGAAATTTCAAAACTATAAAATGGCATTTATTTAACTCATGAGAAAATCAATTATTAAAGAATGCATTTAAATGTTTTATAAAAATAGAACCCAAGTGATGTTAATTTTAGTGTCATACAAAGGAAGAAAGGGGATTTTCTGTGTGGGTGATATTTCATAACTGCTATCCACAATACAGACGTCTTTGGCTACTTTCCTTTTTTGGTAATTATCTAAAAGGCATATTTCTTGTCTATGCTGTCTGTCAGAAGCACCAATACAAGACTTATGTATGATCGTTTTAGCTGAAGGTTTTCCTCCCCACTGACCTGTCTATAGGACAGGACACTAAGAATAACATTCTTAAATTACAAGACAAAGCCCTAGGGTACATCTCTTTTTTATTTTAGCTAGCTCTTTAAGAGAACTGTACAGAGTGGCAGAAACATGACTAACAGTAAATGGAGGTCCCTCTAAGATACACTGAGATGAAGTCTGTTTTCAATCCAAATTAGTACTTTTTTGCTGATTAGCATGAACAGTTACTATTAAAAAACTTGGTTCCACGTTCCACAATCAAGATATAGTGAATGGCAAGAACTATATAAATAAAAATAACATTGATGCTGATAAAGGCACTTTAAGAGAACCTGTAAGTCTCTGTGTGGTACTTGGGTTCCTGCTAGGCCTTCATGTGGAACACTTCTGAGGAAATCAGGCCTCTGAGTTTTATGCTCCATGTGCCAATTAGGAGCAAATGGCGATTCCTCGGGCTGGAAACTAAATTCATCACATTATTGCTAATGTAGCCATCTTCTCTTCCTTGGGTGAACAGAAGGAAGCTACATGGTACAGTACTCAGTGCAATGTAAAATAAGGATTAACAAGCCATTCTGGAGATTTAGCAAAATGAAGCCTCATCAACCAGCTGGACTCTCAGCCAATCCAGCAAAAAGCATCCAAGAAAGAAAACTTAACAATGAAGTGACAAGTAGTACAGTAAATTAAATCACTCATAGAAGCATTGAAAGCATGAAAAGGTACATTGGGTTCTGTGAGGGAGAGCCCATTACAAGAATGAGAAGAGTCTACTATGCACTCACGGGTAATTCCAAAACAGCACACGGGCCTACTAGGAAATCCTCTTGAGGAAAAAGTAGCACATCCCTCTCCCTATCTCCACTGATGGAGCCCTTCATCAAAGAATACCCAGACTTCCCCTTTCTGTGAAAAGAACACATGAAACATCTTGCAGAGCTGAGGTCGGGTCAAGGCTCCATCCATAACTGCCTGAGAACAAGAGGAGCAATGCCCAGTAAAGCTGAGGTCTGTTGGGTGAGGCTGAGTCTTTCATATGCAATACTGAGTTGTCAATGCAGTCAAGCACACTTCAGCACACAGTCAGTATCTGAAGTCACTGAATGCTTTACACTACAACATGTAGTTCCATCTACTTTTTGGTTTATGATCTTTAGCATATATGATTTAATGGTTCTAGCAAGCAGGTCATATTTAATATGGCTGGATTACATGGGCTATTTGACAACGGAATTTTGTGGTATTAATAATCAATAATAAATTCTCTAAATCAGAATTTAGGAGGAATAATGCAAAAGAAGCAATCTAGTTCATATTTTTTCATCTTATAGTGGGACTACAATAACATAGTACAAGCCCAACATGAGTAGATTTTGTTCTCTCTGTATGGAGGAGGAAGAAATTATGTTGGTGTTTAAATGTTTATTACTAAACTCATTCATTCACTTAATTTCAACATAATCTACAATCTATATGTGCTTCCAAATCTCCTAGTCTGATAACAAAACATCAATATCCCCCACAATTTTTGAATATTATTTAAAAATACTTGAGAAGCTGGTTGGGGAAACCTCACATTATATAAGAACATTAATTTCAAGGTAAGATATAAACATTTAAATGTGAAAAGCAAAACTAAGAAGCTTTGAGAAGACAACATGGGAAGTTTAAGTTCAAAGTGAGAGGAATGTGTTTGTTTGAGATGGTCTCCCTATGTAGCCCAGTGTGGTAGTTAAGTTCTTGTTGCTGCACAAAGAACCTGACCAAAAGCAAGTTGATGGGAGGAATGGATTTATTTTATTTTATTTTTAATATTTTATTTATTCATTTTCAAGCAGAGAGAGAGAGAGAGAGAGAGAGAGAGAGAGAGAGAGAGAGAGAGAGAGAGCATGAGCGAATGAGCGAGCATCAGGGCCACCACCTTGTGGGTTTGGCTTATGTGGGTCCTGGGGAATTGAATCCGGGGCTTTAGGCACTGGAGGCAAGTGCCTTAACCGCTGAGCCATCTCGCCAGCCCTGGATTTATTTTTGCTTACAGATTTGAGGGGAAACTCCATGATGGCAGGGAAAATGATTGCATGAACAGAGGATGGACATCACCTCCACCACAGCAGATGGCAAACAGAGACAGGAAGGCGAGCCAAACACTGGCAAGGGGAAGCTGGCTACAACACCCATAAGCCTGCCTCCAACATCACAGCTCCAACAAGGTTCCAAATCCAAAACTGCCATTGGCTGAGGATTGAGCATTCATTCAGAGCACATGAATTTATGGAGGACACCTGAATCAAACTGCCACACCCAGGTTAGCCTGAAACACACAATTGTCCTGACTCAGACTTCTGAGAAGGAATATGTTAAGACTCAAGACAATAAATTCTAAGCAAAGAGGTTACTAAATTCAACCACATTAAAGTTCAGATGCTCTTTGTGTATATACTTTTTAAATTCACTGAATTGTGCATTTTAAAAGACAAAATTCCGGAATATGTGATGTGTACCCCACAAAGTTATTATAGGCTGGGCAATCCTAATTCAAAACTCCAAACTCTAAAATATTCCCCAAACTGAAACTTTATGAGCACCAAGGTGATGTTTGGAACACTTTAGATATCAGACTTTCAAATTAGGAATGCTAATTTGGTAAACTTTATGTGACTTCCCAACATCCAAAAAAACTCTGAAAATTGACTTTTGGTCCTAGGCATTTTGGATAAGAAACACTCCACTGATACTGGGGAGAGGAAAAAAGACACCACCCCCGACATAAAAGGATGTAAAAAACAGTTCAAAAAACAAAGGGAAATCATTTGAGACACATAATAGTAGTAGAATAGTTTCAAAAATGTATAACAATTACTATATATGGAAAAGAAAAGCAAAAATCCCATAATAAGTTACCATGTCTTAACAGTAGACAAGTAATTGAAAAAGATATTAATGGCAATTTGTGTGGGAGAATACACCTATTTACAATGGGCTACTGGTAAATAGGTATAATCACACTGAAAACAGTTTCCCTTTTCAGTCAGAATGGCTCAGTCCATAACTGATGTTAAACAACTCTACTCTTGAGCTATATATCTGACAAAAGGATCCAACAATTGTGACCTACAAGCCAAGAGTGGTTTTATATTTTTAAATTTTTCCATAAAGAACGGGTAACAGAAACGATATATATTCTCCAATGCCTATATTATGTACTAACTGGACATTTATATAAAAAGTTCCTAACTCATTTCAATTTTCCCTCATATTCTTATCACTGTATTCATAATCAAAATGACAAAACCCAAATCAGCATTAACAGGAGAATGGACATATAAATTGTAGAAAATTCATATAACAGAATTCTACTAGGTAATAAAAATAAACTACAACTAGATTTAAAAATAAACCGAATAAAAGAAGCAGTCACAGGATGCACAGAGTATGACTCTGCTTGCAAAAAGTACCAGAATCGGCTGGGCTAAGCTGGGGATATATGCATGGGCAGTGAAGCCAGTTAGTGCCTGAGCCAGGGTCTGTGGCTGTGTGGCACTTGAAGCTTCAGCTGAAGAACACACTGCACTTGCTGTGGGCTGGCCAGATACCCAGTGTTGGTTGTGAAGACACAAAGGGGCAACACTGGGTGCTGTTCACCAGGATTTTAAGATTTTGATAGTTACAAGGTGTCACTGGATCCTAACGGGTGTGTGTGTGTGTGTGTGTGTGTGTGTGTGAAGAATAAGTAAGCAAAGCAAAACACTGAATTAAAGTTCAAGATGCCAGACAACTATTTACTCTGATTTTAATACATTTTTGCATGTGCATATATGTATCTGTGTGGGTGCACATGTGTGTGTGTGTGTGTGCACGTGTGTGTGGAGGCCAGAAGTTATTGCTGGGGTCTTTCTTAGTCACTTTCCTCCTATTCTTTGGAGACAGGGTCTCTTGCTGAATCTAAAGCTAACTGGTTCAGGTAGACTGGCTGGCCAGTGAGCTCCAGGGATCTCCTGCCTCTGCCTCTCCCACAATAGAATTACTATGCTGGTATTTTAAGTGGGTGCTGGGCATTGGAACACAGGTCCAGCTTGTCTGGCTAGCACTTTATCTACTGAGTCATCTCCCTGGTCCCAAAGATATTTTTACATCACCTGGTTACCCTACAGTTTTGCTGACCCAGGATTAAAGGCATTCACTACCTATGGCAGCCCCCATGCCTTCTCAGACACACTCAGTACCGCTTGGCTCTGGGATGCTCCGTTCTGCTTTTCCCAAGCTGCTGCTCCTTGCACAAAAGGACCTGAAAGCAGCCTGAGTGGTTTATAAGTTTATCAAAGAATGCAGCAGAGAAAGATGGACCACTGTTTTGCAATAACAGTTTATTAAATTTTCAACTGGATAGCATTGCTGTTTTATGATCTTTAATCCCCAGTGTCCAATAGCCTTCTCCAAAATAGTAACTCTAAAACAGCATAGCATAACATTATGAATGGCTATTTTTCCTCTAATGCATTTAACCCTACAATGTGCTTACCCTTGTAGTAAATAAACAGCGAAATGATTATGATATATTTAGGTTTAATCAGATGAAGCTGTGTATGGAGACATGAAAAATATTTAGAAAGAACTTTAAGAGAAACAGCCCAAATAAAACTGTCTTGTTTATTTAATACACACAATTAAGCAAATACACTCCACCATACATAAACACTGACAAAAAATGGCTTAACATAGAAAAGCCTCGGAAATGTTAAATTCTAACAAGGGTAAAGGAAAGTTATAGGAAATGTCGAAATGAAAACCTTTGGAAAAATTGAAGAGGTGCCTTTGTCATCCTTAAGTGGGGAAAATGTCGACTCAGCAAAGAGCACTTTCCTTCTTGGGAATAGTAGCAGGTCTGTTTGTTTTTAGCTTTTTAAGTAAGCATTATACTAAGTTATTATTGTTTATCCTTATAATTCAGTATGTTAAATGGTTTTTACAAGCAGAGATTTATGAAATTCTGTGAAGAACTATAAAAGATCTGAGATTTTATCCAACTTGCAAGTTAAAACGTTGACCTGCACATTTAGATAGATGCTGGAAGAAGACAAAATGGCTACGTCTGAGGTCCAGCACAGCCAGCAGGGTCGCTTTATGCTCCACCCCTTCAGGGTTGATGCAGAGAGGTTCAGGTAGACACAGTGCACACTAGAGAGTCCTGACTTAAGGGATCTTGCTTTGTAGTCTTCCTCTGCAGGGGGCATTATCTTTATTACACTGGGTAATAAACCCAGCCTTTGCTTTGGAAGAAGACACCATCTCTATCTTTAATAGCTATTCACACTACAAATCTCTGAAAGATTAGCTCAGCACAAATGATGAATGTCTCTGCTTGCAAGACATGCAGAAATAGGAAGGGAGTGTAAAGAACGGTCTCTCAATATTCTCATTTTACAACAAAAACAACCCTGTGAAGATGTTGACATAAAGTGTGTTGTAGTTATTGATTAATCTGAGGATGGATGCATCTTTCCTATATTGATTCTCTCAGACCACGAACACTGCATACTGCCAAACATGTGTCTCAATAATCCTGTAATTGTCTTCACGGTGACATGATCTATTCTTAGGCCTTTGTGACTTCTGTTGATAATATAACTCTTATTTTCCCATATTTAAAACAATTAAAACAATTATCTAATTTTCCTGAGATACAGAATACAGTAATCATATATCCTCCTAGCTTTGAAAACGCTCTCCTAGAGAACGTGTGCATCTCCTTCTCTGCTTCCCAGTTGACAGCATCCTACAGACAGTGCGTGAGCACTCCACTGCATGTTCTCTGGGGACTGCAGAACAACGGACCATTTATGGAGCCCTCACTGTGTGCCAGCATTGGACTGATGCCTCCTACACAGCAGCTCTCTTATTTCTCAGAAAACCCCTACAAGAAATATTTTGCTATTTAGATGAAAACAATGACTCACACAGGAGATTTAATTTGCCCAAGACCACAAATATTTGATTGGTTACTACAGAGTAGATTCAATGTAGACTCTGTGGACATAAGTAGTAAGAACATGATGTCTTCCTTCAAGGAACTCAGTCCAGTGGAAGGAAGACAGCGAGATGGTTACAGTAGCATGTAGAAGGCTCTTTAAAGGAACACAGTAACATATTATGGACGTGCAAATAAGCCAGACTGGGTTCAGAGATTGGACTGTCGGAACCAGCTTGACAGAGAAAGGGCACCTAAAGAGTGAAGCAGAGCAATCAGGAGAGGGGTTTGAGGGAGTGGTGTATGTATCAACATACATGAGTAACCCTGCTACACAGCTAGAGCACAGGGAGACTATAAGAAGCCAGGCCACTTGGCCACCAGAGTACTGTGTGCCACGCTGAGGAGGCAAAACTTTCTTGGATACCAAGTTCAGAAAGAATAATGTAGAATTTTAAGGAATGACATGAGCAAATCAGCATGTTAGAAGATTCTCCCTAGCACCAGGGGAGAACAGCATTCTGGCCAAATCTGGCAGAATGCAGACCAGCCAGGAGACTTCAAAAATAATGCAGGACCATATGCTACCCAGATGATGGCAGAGGGCTTTGAAAGGAAAAGGCAGATTTAACACTTAACAGAGTACAGAGCCCAAAGGATAACGACACTGCTGAATGATCTGTGCCTTTAGTTGTGGGGTCTTCTGAAGGGCAACAGTAAGACGAAGAAGACAGGAAGCAGAGGTGGTGGGAGAAGGCACACAGGCCTTGGTGGCCTTTGTATTTGCACATGCTGAGTTCATGAGCACAGTGCAAAGATACACTTTGTTTCAGGGGAACTCCAAGACACAATTCTTCTTGATTATCTAGCTGAAAACCCACACACATGAATGAGTAATTCATGGCAGGCCTTGGTATATGCTGGAGTCCATGAAAGCTTTAGTCATTTCTCAGTGGCACATTTTATCAATTGGATTTAGTTGTGTCCGGGGTCACAGAATAAACCAAGTGTCCTAACAATAGGAGTTTGGGCATCTGCCCGAATAAAAATAATTTATTCATATTAAAGCAATTCTAATCCTATAATGAAGTTCACAGAAAGATGTTGATTCTTAATATGAATTCATTTCTAAATATATTAACAAATGTATAGAATCTTTGTCTCAGAAAGGAGGACTTCTTAAATGTCCATCAACTAGTCATCAAATGCTGATGCCCCTCTACACAGTGGCAATATTAGCTTTGTCTAAAATTTTATCTCTTGTTATAGAATTTGACATTTTAAACATCATTTCAACTTTGTAAATTAAACTTTGTAAAAAAAACACTAAAATCATTTCTCAAGCAAAGTCAATGAAATATACCTCTACCTACGTCAGATGGACATGTGATTTAGCAATTCATTCTTTAATCCCTAACTAATAATGAAACTAGAGCCTATTTGTTGTAGTGGCGACTTCCCAAAAGGCAAAGTACAGCAAAATACAGGGAGTGAGCTAGACATGACTTCTATCAGATCTCTCCTTGAGTCCCAACTCAAATACTTATGGTCCGCATGAGTTAGACATCGAAGTCACATTGCTACCTCTAACTAGGTTCCTTCTCTTACAGAGTGGGACTTGTGAAGTCTTAATTATATACATTAGTGTGCTTAAAAACACCTGCTTTTCAACAAGTATTTAGTGGGTGAGGTCTTAGTGACATACACAGTAAGTCCTCTGAGCCCATGAAGTCTGTATCTATTTATGGATACAATCAATCTCAGGTCAATCAACCTCAGCTCAAATATATTCAGAAAAAACATGCCTGTCCTGATCATGCACAGGCTTCTTTTTCTTGTCATTATTCCCCCAAACAATATACTATCACAACCATTTACATATCATTTCCATTGTATTTGGTGAAATAAGGAATTTAGATATGGTTTAAAGTATATAGAAGGATGTCTATAGGTTGTATGCAAACACTGTGACATTTTACATAGAGGCCTGAAGCATCCTCAGATTTTGATCTATGTAAGACATTCTAGGACCCAACTCCCATGGATGTTGAGGGATGATTATTCTGAAAACAACAGAGAAAATAACGTGCTGACAGTACATAACTCTTTGGCACCATAAAACCAGCTGCATAAAACAGAACTGACTATATCCCTGACCTGAATCTGCCCCAGGTAAGACAATCTGCTTTTGGAGGGTGAGACAGTCATCAAGGAGACAGACAGCCCTTGAAAGCACTTAGTAGTACAGTTAATTTTCCAAGGCATGAGGGTGGTCATAAAGTCGCCTAGAAATAGGTGAATATTATAACAAATGTAATATACTGATATTGTTTTATGATACACAATGTGTTCAGAACACAGCTTCCAGACTTTATGGACAGTGTATATAATCAAACCTCAGAATGTTTTCACTATAATCACAAAGCCAGCCTTTCCCCATACAAATGCACGGTTCTTAAAACCACAGTTAACCATTTGCAGTAGTCTTTCAAGATTGTCACTGAGTTTCTCTTTCACTTAGATACAACTCTAGGCACAGATTGGTGGAGTACTCTGCTTTCACAATGCCATCTGCCTCGTCTTCATGCAGTTCTCCAAGAGGTGGACCTGAGCTACCTGCAGTGATGAGAGACTGATCTCACACCCCAAGCAACCAAATGAGAAAACCAGAAGACACTCTCTCTAGACAATTAACCTCACACAGGAGTCACTGAATTTGATTATTGCTGAAGAAAAAAAGCCTCAGGAAGTATTCGACTCTGGCTCTGAAATAATCCCAGCAGCAATCTCTAGAGTGACAAACTCCAGTGGTCCCTAGACAAACAGGCCGGCCTCTCCACCCAGTGCTTCTGGAAATCTCATGAAAGATGGATTCATGTCTGAGATAGGCAGTTCACAGCCTACAGCCTCAGGTGAGCCACAGCGGGTGTCCTGGACACCCTTGGTACACTCTATATAGTCTGTCCCTGGCCTGACAGAAAGCATGTGTCAGTGGATAAGCTAGCCTAGAAGAATCTTCTTTGGCCTTTGCATATTCTTCCATGTACTTGTTCCCCAGGAGGCTAAGCTCACTTTATGATGGAATTAAATCTTCCAGATAAACATGTTCAATATCCTCTCCACAGAAGAAAATGAACCCAGAACCTTCCTCACACATTCACATGGAAGCAGGCATGTAATTTATTGAAGTAAATGTGCTTAAAAGCAAGCCAGCTTTTAAACAAGATTCCTAATTATTAGTATGCTTTTCACTAAGCAACCCTCCTCCTCTCCATTACCATCATTTGCACAACTCTTCGTCCAAGAGCCACTTAGGAAATAAATGATGCACAGCAGCTGAAGGCAGGGTGATGATTCTCTGTGATGCAGAGCAGTTGAATTTCTAGACCTAAGGGTGGTGAAAATTTTCTGCCCTTTAATCCTCTCCATTTCTTTTAGTGAAAGGGGGCAAAAAGAGACCCAGAAAGACCAATATAGATCAAATACCTTCTTTTTAATTAGATATTTTCCCCTAGGACTTAAAATTCTAGCTTTGAGGAACAAAATTGAACTTTTCTCACAAAAGAGAAAAGCTATCAAAGATGAACATTTCTCTTTCTACACTAAGATGGGATTCAAAGAACCTTGGATTTGAATGACAGATTCTGTTCATTCATAAGACATTTACCTGTGGAGGTTTTCTGGATTTTGCAGAGCTGTTCTCACCATTTTCATATACACATAAGTCTATCTACAAAATGAGGCGGATTGTTTTGCCAGCCATTGCATGCACCAGCTGTGTGACCTTGGGCAGATGCTTAATCACACTAAGCCTGCTTCCTAATCTGTAACTTCAGAAAATAGGCTTCTCACAGGGATCTGTGAGAATTAAAGGGCATATTAAAGTAATAGTTCAGCCCTCAGATATTCCTGTGCCAGCCACCTCTAGATGTTTAATGAAGTCTTAGGTCCTACTCCATGTCATTAGGGGAAGACCATCATTTCTATTTCCTTTTTTCTTCTCTTTTTTTTTTTCCTTTGAAATAGGATTTCATTTACCTCAGGCTGGTCTTGAACTCACTATGTAGCTGAGGATGGCCTTGACCTTCAGTTCTCCTGACTCTACCTCCCAAGTGCTAAGATAATAGGAATGTACCACCATGCCCAGTTTATGTGGTATTGGAGGTCAAACCCAAGGCCTCATGATTACGAGGCAAGCACTCTACCAAGAGATATAGCCTCAACCCCAGAAACCATCATATTTCATAAGCATTTTAACCAGTGAGTTTATCTCAGTGAACTTGCCAGGCTGGGAAGACAGAAGAGATGCCCAAGAGCAGCATTTTAGCATCAGGTCAGCATGCTGTCTGTCTATTCTCCCCGGCTTTGGCTCCAGTGTTCCTATCTCTGGGTTAATTTACCTTTTGTGAATTAGTGCTACCAAGAAAGACCTGCCTAAAACACAAAGCTGTCCAGGGCACAGGCACCCATCTCCAACCCTGCCCTTCTACCACTTCTGTTTGGGTCTGCTTTGTCCAGGAAGAACCTAAGTCCTGCCAGCTCTGGTTGTCTCCTTCACACCACAGCTTAAATTCACCTCTTAGGGGGACCTTCCCTAATTTCTCACTTACTCCAGTGACAGAAATATATGTTACTCTCTGCCAAGGACTTAACACCTTCTGATAAACCCTTGTTTATAATGCCTGTCTCTTCCTGGTAGGAAATCAAGGCAGAGAGCAGTCTGCTTCTGCCTCTGCCTCCTATCATGGTGCCTGGCACACAGGAGGTACTCCTTAGACATAGGTTGAATGGATATGCACATTATTTCATTATTGGCCTGAACCATGGCCAGACCTGGTAATGTCCTCACACTGAGGAATGAGTGCTGACAGGAAGAAAAGTTGTATTTCCTACCTCACAATGGAACAACTGCAGGGTGCAGCTTGCTTTGTGCAACATCTGTGCCTGGGGGAAACTGACACATAAAAAGAGCTTCTGTAAATGTTCTCCATTAAACAAGGCCACTATTCAACTAATCCCCCAGAAAAAAAGTAGTTTTCAAAGTGAAATATTTCTTTATGCTTACACAACTGGATTGTCACATCATTTTCACATTTGATTTCCTTAAAATAGCTCTGCACACTTATTATCAAAGTCACCTCACTTAAATTTTCGAATTTACTCTGGAAAATACAACACTGACTACAGAAAGCCTGAAGAAGAGGCTTCAATTCAGAACAGAGGGCTTTGTAAAGGAGGCCATACAATCAATCTCTGCCCAAGTCCTGCATTTGGTAACATCCAAGGAGGATGTCAGAGATTACTACTGGTGTTCTGAGAAAGGGAGAACTATGGAGAGCTGGCGGCTTTGCTGGTCTTCCCTCTCCCACTAATACAGAAGAATGTTATGCTATACATTTGTTTCTGGAAGTGAAAGGTGAAGGGAACTGTACTTGAGAACAGGATCTGGATCCACTATGGATGTCATGTTGGCATCATGTTGTGCTACATTGAAGAGAAACAGTTTGCAAGGGAGGAAGCCTAAGAAAGGAAAATCAGGAGGAGCTAAGTACAGGCTTCACCCAGACTGTTTTCTTGCCTACTGAGATCACATGGCTGCCTGGGAGTTACTGATGAGAACACAGGCCAAGAGGGGAGAAGTCACACCAGTCAGGTGGGCATGGGTACCTCTGACCATAATCCTAAACTGCAAAGGAATGAAGGGGTAGGGTTTTTTCCTTTTAATTTCCTCTCACCCTTTCCCAAAATCCCCTGGCTTCTTCTTCCACAGGGCCCTTGATGCCCACAGAACTCAGGCATTTTCCTCTCTAAGCTGCTAGTTATCAGCACAGGCTGCATCCTCGGGGAGTTTTCAGAAGCCATCAAGGTTGAGGCCCTACTGCAGGGCCCTTTAATTAGAATGAGTGGTGAAAAGCTAGTATCAGTAAGTTTTAGACCTCCCTGAGGATGATAATACCCAGCCAGCCTGGAAAACCACTTCTGCTCTAGGAGAGCCAGTGTGTGGTGGGGTGGGGAGGGTGTGCTAAATGAGAAATGCAGTTCAGAACAACAAGGTGGAGGTCCTGTGGGTTGTTAGCTTTTTAACAACAGGAAATGTGGTAATAAGAAGAAATGCATGCAAACTCAGGAGGATGTATGGCAAGAGAAGACAGGAACAGCACCAGAGCAGAACAAAAAAAAAATGATACTTGTGGAGAGATTGTGAGATCTAGGTGGGACCCACTGGCTAATGCTGGAGCAGTTGGTGCCTGAACAAAGAAACTCAGAGGTAAAGCCCATGAATAGGAAAGGGGGGTCATACCTCTACAGCCATATGATGATATTCAATCTCTCCACATCCATGGCTCATCTGTAGAAATGCTGGTGACACACTTCAAACAATTAAGAACTTAATATAGATTAGGATTAAAAATAGAAAGCACATAAATTATTAAGAAACAACAGATCGGAGCAATGCAGCCCCTAGTACATATATCTGGGTGCTTATAAAAGCATCAATACCACTTCACTTCAGTGCCTCCCCTGACCTTCAGCATTGCATTTGGCCTGAGATCTTATAACTGGCCTTGACAATGTTCTTGCATCCTCAGGAGGCAACCTTCTTGGATGGTCCTATAAATACACAAGATTTCCCTAATTAGCATTCAATGGCATAGTTCCTTGAGCCAGGTTCTCTCCCTCAACTGGGAGCTGCCATATGTCAGCAAGCCCCAACCCTGCCCTCTGCATGGACTAGAGTTACAGATCTGTATCGTCACACCCAGATTTTTATATGGGTTCTGGGGAGTTGAACTTAGAAGTCTCTGGCCCCAGAGTTCCTCATGCTTAAGAGACAAATGTTTTTAACTGCTCAGCCATTTCCCCAGCTGCTCCCTGTCTTTCTTGAAGTCTCTTTATTGACCACACAAAAATTCTCTAGTGGTATTTCTCATCTCTTTCTACAGTTATCTCCATATATATAGATATAGATGATATAGATATAGTTATAGATAGTATAGATACACACACACACACACACACACACACACACACTGTGTGTGTGTGTGTATCTTTTAGAGCCAAAAAAACTATCCCATTCTTTCAGGGCCCTGGTCCTAAAGTAGCTGGCCATGGCTACAATCCAGCCTTATTGCATGGAGGTGGAACCACAAACCGCAAGCCTGGCTGACCATCTCTCATCCATACCTGGCCTTCATCCACGTAACTGAATAGCTGGTTTGCAATGTGTCAGGTTTGATGGGAAGTTACATAAATTACATAATGTGTGTATATTGCAGAGGAGATGAGGGGTTGGGAGTAGAAAAGAAGATGGAACAAATAAAATGTAGTATCATAGGAGATACTAGAAAACTCTCACAAAACTTAGGAAATCTGAAACGCAAAATTTTTCGAAAACTGAGTTTTTTTGCTACCAAATGAATTTCCTTCAAAAACTCATTTAAACTCATTATTTAGATTTTTTTTCTGGTGACCGAACTTTACTACAGAAGCAATTGTGTTTTCTAGATATTAGCATTCGATGTATGAATCCATAGCCTTTATAAAAGCTGATTCATTTATTCATTATAAGATAGGCTCTTGCTATGTAGCCCAGCATGCCTTGAACTCAAAATCCTCTCCTGAGCTGCTCCCGCATGCTCAACCATGCCCAGCCTAAAAGCTGAATTCTAAAAGGCATCTGGCCCAAGGATTTGTTGGCCTGTGCATATCCCCCAGACAGACGAGTTCTCCAGATCTGATTCTTTTACAGTTCCCCAAAATCAAGTGGGTTTTTACTTGACCTCATGGTTCAATGATTTCTACAGCATTGTTAGATGGATTCAGGGTGTGAGGAGCACAGTGATGGGAATGTCACATTGACCCAGGGAGCAATGGAGGGGTAAGCTGAAAGCCTAGCATGTGCTGCATTCTTTAATATGGCACACACTTCCTTAAATGCATGCTAATCATCTTTGTTGGACTTTTTCCTTGAATAAGCTCTGCAAACCTGCTTATATCACATGAAGGGCACATGAAACATGACCAGTGAAAACATGATGCTGACCTTTAAAAAGATAGCAAACAATTTTACTGGTAAAAATTCATATCCCAAATGAAATGTCTAGAGATTTCCCAAAAGTTGAATGAAAAGAGAAAGAAAAGAATGAAGGATAGAAACCAGCCAGAAAGATTCATGGCTGCCGGGCTGGTAGAGGGGATTAGGACGGCCTGCATCTAAGCACATGGCTGGGAGTCCTGAAGCTCCACTGTAAGTACACTAAACACCAGAATCAGGCGGTTCAAAAGGACTAGGTGGCATGGGAATTATACCTCAAGGAAGGTACCAAAAACCCAATACCTTAAACTTATGAAGTAATACTTGTTATACCAATAACACTTCTTTTTTACCGGCTATTTCAAATTAATACCAGTAAAACGAGAAGGGAGGAAGACAGTAAGTGGAAAGCATCCTAATTATCAAGGGAAAATGAAGAATTTCACCAGCAAATGACTGATATTCCCCATAGACAGAATGTGATGCTTTCCAGATATTACCTTATAATTAGCCAATGAAATCTACAACTCTAAATTGTTTTGCTTTCCTCCAATTACAGCATGCACCACAATCATTCTTGCAAAGAGAGCGTGAACTTCTGAGGGCAAGAACTGTGCCACAGACCTCGTTATTCTAAGAAGCCAGTGTAATTATACTGAATGCAATGATTTCTTCACCAGAACCATTTATCACACTTCCATTTGCATGAAAAACATAAATCAAAATTAAATAGGCATTTCTCATCTTCAGGATAGCTCCTCAACTTCAGCATTATAGGCATGTTGGGCTGTAAAATTCTACACCTCGAGGACTGTTCTGTACTTATGCTGAACACCATACTGTGTACTGGAGAAAGCAAGATGCACACAATCAGCCACTTCTCTGACCACAGGAGGCATTAGCATACCATGGGGAGAAGAAAAGGTGCAAATTTCCTTTCATTGTGAACTGAGAAGATGTAAAAGGCTTCTGTCCAAGGTTGACAGTTTTCAGGACGTGTAGAGCTGTGAAAATACACAGAGAAGGGTCTAAATGCCAAATGCCCCCAGGCTATGAGTCATTTGAAAGAAGCATACTCACTGTCAGCAGTGACTGGGCTGTTTGTTATGAATGGTATCTGGGAGAACCATTCTGAAAATGCTATTGAATATTTATTAAAAGGAAAGTCTATAGTAATTCAGGTTTTGACATGCTACTATTAGCAAATAACTCAGCCAGATGGAAAGGCTAAGAATTGCAGAGGCAGAAATCATTAAATTAAGTGTAAGTTAATGTAAGTGTAAGCTTTTTTTCCCCAATGACCATAATGTTTAGCAATCCTGTCTCTAATATCCCAGCCCAAAGCCTGAAAAGCGGTTATTTATATTGTATTGTTTGAACAAGACTATAAACTTTCTGACTTTAATTCTACTTTGGAGATAGCGAGCTTTTATGGGGGAGGGAGGTCTAGACAAGGTCTCATCATGTAGCCCAGGCTGGCCTTGGATTTAATCATAAATGCATTATCAGGTGTGTGCCATCATGCCCAGCTGATACTGAGCTCATGTTCAAGTTCATGATGTACATTTTGGACACCATGACAAATTACAGTAAAGCAAAAGAAGACTACTGATGCTTTACAAATATGTATAATTACGTTTGAGAATTTGTAGGAATACTAAGCCTAAACACACTTGATTTTTCATTTAGCAAAACAAAGTATACTTTTAACCTTGATGCCACCATTTAATCACTACAACATCATTCTGGTTTTCAACTAATTCTATATTACTGTCAATCTCTTAGACTTTAAAAAAAGCTAAAGTAGATAGGTATGTGTCAATTCCTAACAGTTGATCAGGCTAAAAATATTTACATTTTGCCCTGTATGTCTACTGTAAACATAAGATTTAGGATTGAAATATAAAGCATGTAATTCCTAAATCCACTAAAAGAAAGAATATGATAAGCAAAAGCACTGTACTCAAATCCAACTGTGCATATAATTACAGTATTCAAATTAGATTACTAATTTAGACATGTTCTATCATGTCAAGTATACGCAAATATTGAATTGTATGACTAAAATTCAATAGGAGTAAGAAAAAAACAGGTGAAGAAAGTATAATCATTTTTTTTTAGGAAACAAAAACTAAGGAAACATAATATAATAAACCCATGGAAATATTAACAAGAAATATAGCTTAATTGTTCAACTTGGTAAGTGAGTTATGAATACAATAGTATGTGTCCAGATACCTGGACAGAAATCTAAATGTTCCCCGATTATCATATTTACATTTGAATGAAATTGGAACACATGAGGCATGAAATGGACATAATAATCTTCATTTGAGTTACTAACATATTATTATAAAATACAATAAAGTCATATTTAAAATACCATATTACTTTAATAGTGTTATTTAAATTTTCACATACCTAGATTATAGTTCCTCAACTACAATGGACCAATAATAATTACCAGAACTGATATAGCTATTTAACATTTCATAAAACATTCTAAAATATACAAATATATTTTGAACTTTAAAAGTGGCACTACCAACAAAAGAGCAATCCACTGACTTATTAGAAAACCACAAACCCTTTTAGACTCAACTTTTCCTACTGAAGCTAAAATGTAAAATTGGCACCATGAAGCTTGAAATTGAGATTTAGGGATAGCATTGCCATAAGCTTTTGCTACTTGCTAGAAACTGCTTTCATCTGGAAATTGCCAGTTAAGCAGTCTTCCAGATATTATTTATGAAATAAAAAAATGCAACATCACAAACATTTTTTCAATGGCCATGACAATCCCTGCACATTTCGTGATTCTAGCATTACTGTACATAGTTAATATCTGTTTTAATAATCACAAAATGAAAGAAATTAAAGTTTAAATTATCCAGAGACAAAATACAAGTTGTAAAACTAAAACAGGGTTTCTAAATTTAACAGGATCATTCTTACCACTTAGGAAAAGTACAAATAAATGCTTAGGTCTTTGTCATCATATGGGTAGCATAATATCTGCTTTGAAAGACAAAGTGAGTTATAACATTTAATATATTTAGAGAATTCAAGAACATTATAAAAGGAAAAGGAATAGTTTAAACTTAATTTGATTTTTTTTGAAGTTTAAAAAGATTTTATTACAGAGGTTATAGAGTCTAAGAGGAGGAAAGAAGGCAGAGCTCTTGTAAATCAGGAGGGGTACCAGCAAGTAATTCCTGGTGACTAAGCTGGTCTTTTTTTTTTTTTTCTTGGTGGTGGGGGAGGTGAACTCCTTTAGGGAGGAAGAGATCTAGGGAGGGAGTCAGGCTTAAGGAATAAAGAGATCTAGGGAAGGAGTCAGGATGAAAGATAAAGAGATATAGGGACAGAGTCAGGATTAAGGAAAAAGAAAGAGGGAGGGTGTCAGATTTAAGGAAAAAGATCTAGGGAGAGAACTACTTTAGGATAAGGAAAAGCCAGATTTCTCCTTTCTTACAGGTTCAAGGACATTTCTCATCTTTGGCTGCTTTCAATTTTCTTTTGGGGGTTGGATGACCCCTAAACTGCTTTATTCCCCCCTCTGAAAAGGTAACCCTAACTGCCACTAGAGAACTGGGCAACCACGGATCTGGCTCTTCAAGCTGAGTGAGGTCAGTGCATGAGGTAGTTTCATTGTATGTACATGCTCTGTGCTCAAAGAATGCTTTGCTCACAATGAACACAGGCATTGCAACTGTTGAAAAGTCAGTATCTACTGTACCACAAAGCAAGTTTACTATAATAATTTGACAGGTTAAAATGTTGAACCCCTGTATTTTTTTAGATAGATGCTTTTTTAAAAAAGCACCAAGAACAGATAATAAGAGGAAAAGATATTCATTTTGTGGGTTATCCTCAGTCTAACTTAATCACATACATGCATATATAACTTACGGCCCATGAAATGTAGGAATTGTAGCCAACAGTCTCTCCTTTGAGCAGACTGAAAACTTTAAAAACATCTCTTAAGCATTCTACTCCCTTTAGTAGCTAACCACAAACAGGAAATATGATGGCATGGTTTTCAGACTCTAAAGTCAGAACAGCTCATGGGTCCTGTGAACTGTATGACTTATCAGCTAGGTCTCTCCATCAGTCCTCTGCACTCTCTATCTCAGATTACCAGTATTTATAATGGCAGTGTTGTTTTTTGAATGGGAAATGTCACCCCTAAGTTCATGTCTTTGAACACTTGGGTTTCCAACTAGTGGTGTTAGTTTGAAAGCTCGCAGAACCTTTAAGAGATGGAGCCTTTCTGGAGAAGTTAAGTCACTAGTCTTGAGGTTTAACAGCCCAGCCACACTTCCTAACCGCCCTTTGCTTCCTGAGTGTGGACCTAATGTGACCAGCCACCTCACCCTCCTGCTGCCATGTTTTCCCTACCATGGTGGACTAGTTCCCTTCTTAATTTATGAGCCAAAATAAAGCCTTCCTTCCTTAAGTTGATTTTGTTAGGTATATGGTCACAGCAATTGGAAAAGAAACTAAAACAGAAAAATTCTACCTTTAAGTAAAAATTAACAAGACATTTGAAGATGGAGATGTATGACAGAAACTAAAACACATGGTAATTATTTTCATGGTTACTAAATACTCCAAGATGTCTATAAAGTAATGAGGTCTGTTTTTATAAAACAAATAGAAATCCTGTTATTATACCCAGCATTAACTCTGATTAGCCAGCAAGCCAAACACATCAATAAACTTTGAAAGGGCTGATACAGGGACTGGAGAGATGGCTTAGTGGTTAAGGCGTTTGCCTGCAAAGCAGAAGGACCTGAGTTCAATTCCTCAGTACCCACATAAATCCAGATGCACAAGGTGGCACATGTGCCTGGAGTTCATTTGCAGTGGCTGGAGGCCCTGATGTGCCCATCCTCCCTCCCTCTCCCCCTCTCTTTCAAATAAATAAGTAAATAAATAAAAAAGGGCTGATACAAAGATGTCAAGGGTGCCAACCATCTAACGATGCCATGGGCATAATAAAAGGGTTTTGTAAATTGGCAAATGTGTTATTTATCTCTCTCTCTCTCTCTCTCTCTCTCTCTCTCTCTCTCTCTCTGTGTGTGTGTGTGTGTGTGCACATTATGAACACACCGAGATATGCCTGCTTTTGAGAACAAGTACTTTATGCACCAAGAAAATGACCACTGATTCCCCATTCTTCCCACTCTCCCAAGTGCCTGTCCTCTGCTGTGAAGAAAAGGGGGAAATGACCAAAATGACAAATCCACCTCATAAGCAGCTTGAGATAAATAATTATGCTGTATTAGTGGTTTCATTTATTTCCCCAGAGCCTCATTCCTACCTACCTTCCAAAGAGTAGGTCCTCAAGTTTATGGACAGCCACAATCACCTGTGCAGATACATACATACAAGGGAGGAAGAATAAGCTTCTCTCTGCCCTGTCTTTCTGTTTCATTTCCTTTATCACTTAACTCTCAATCAAGCACCTCATTTTGCTTTGCCTCTGGCTTCTGCTGCTTTGTGTCCAAGCACTTCTAGAGACTTGTTGTACTTAATCCTTCTATTCCAGCTCCTTTTCTTCTTTGGCCACCTTGGCCTCCTCGCCTTTTTTAATTCCACACATTCTTCCAGGCAGATCGAAGAGGACATGCAAGCCTCCATTTCCCACTCATTGCTGTCTTCAATTCCAGACCCACAGGCTGTATAACATCAATGTCAATCCCAGCCTCTGATAGCCCTCTGTGCCTCCCACTGCATAAAGCCACAACTTGTCATCTTCCCCTGTGCAGTGCCCCATCCTCTGTACTCAGTGTCATCACCAATGGCATTTCTATCTTTTCAATTCCCAAGCCAGACATCTGGGAGTCCTTAGAATCACCATCCCCTCCTTGCTTCTCTGCTTCCCCAGAATGTCCACACCCTTACCAGTCTGAATTCTGCACTTGTAGTCAATAGTTGATTTCCATGGCTCTGCTTTTCTGTCCCAATCCAATCTGGTCTGTACAACACACTGAGATGAGTATTCTAAAACAACAGTCTAGCTTGGGCCTGGTGATGCAGGTCTGTCATCCCAGCTACTCAGGAGGCTGAGGCAGGAGGATGACAAGTTCAAGTTCTGCCTGGGATACAAAGCAAGGTCAAGGCCAGTCTGAGAAACTTATTAAGGCTTTGTCTCAAAATAAAGCTAAAAGAGGGCAGATGATGTAGCAGAGAACTAGTGTTTGCAAGTGCACCAACTGAGCAGTTCTGTCACAATACATGGGGTTGTGCCTTCTTCACGTTTATTCCCTGTTCCTTCTGTTTAGTGAACACCCACCTCCCCACCACATGGTACCCTGTTACTCGTCCAAGCTCAGACTAAGCACTTCTTCCCGAGGGAAAGCCATGCTCCTGGCAGGTTCTCTAACACAGCCAGTGTCTCTTGGGCATAGCTGTCCTTCCCTCATATGATGGAGATTCCTTAGGGTCCACAAAGGATTTTTCTGTGTTTGATGCCTCATTTTTAAATAATATATATCTGGTGAATGTATAAATGAGTGTCACCCTAACTGTGACTCAAACATAGCCACACTGCTATAAACTAGATGAATTCATTAGAGGGTCACAACTCTTATTCTTTAAAAATATTTATTTATTTGCAAGCACAGAGAGAATAAGAAAAAGGGAAACAGCATGCAGGGCCTCCTGCCACTGCAAACAAACTCCAGATATATGCATCACTTTGTGCATCAGGCTTTATGTGGGCACTAGGGAATCAAACCCAGGCCTTTAGGCTTTGGAAGCAAGTACCTTTAACTGCTGAGTCATGTCTCCAGCCCCCTCATGTTTCTTTTTAGATATTGGGTAAAAAATAATAAGACCTCTCTGGGTGCCCTTTCTCGGTGCTAAATGCAGAGGGTGTGGTATTTTGGGCACAGCCATGTTACTGAATGACCTCTTTTTAATAATACAAAGTGATTGCAAGTGATTGTGGTTTTATTGCCGCTGACTTAATGGTGTTGTCACCACATCAGTTTCCCAGTAGCTTCAGCATGTTCATTACAACTAGGGTGATGGAGCATGGGTATGACTAGGGGTAAAAGGTGAAGCAACCTTAAATAATACCAGATAGAGTGACAAGTACAGAAACTAGACTCCTAAGGGGTCATCTGGTCACTCTTCATTGCTCAGAAAAGAAATTCACAGAAAAGCTCACATGTGCAGCCCTGTGGCTCATTCAGCAAGACAGCAGTAACAGCCATGCTGATCTAGTCACACCTTTCAGTACTTGGAGGAAATCAGGTGTAGCTGATCACTTGCAGATGAAGGCATGAGATGTCAGGTTGGGCCAGCTGGAGGCCTGTGAAACTGGAGAGGAAGGAATAAAGCTGCCTATGATCAATTAAAAACCCACTCTATAAAGTTCATGTGGTTTCAAGTGCATGGTATTTTAATAAAGGCTCCTCAGTCAGGTCAAATTTCCTGTTCCTTCTCAATGAGCAGTCTATATTTAGGAAATGGAGTTTTAAAATAAGTTTTTAATCACCAATTTGAAAATTGTTCAGTCCTCTAGCAAAGGATGGGGATAGAGAAGCCATCAATAATATGCCAAAATATTATGACAATAATAGCTACTTTTGAATTCAAGCTGAGTAAATGTTGATTCCAATGTGAAAGCAAGAAAACATAGGGCTGGAATATAGTTCAGTAGTACTTGCCTTGGAGGCAATGGGCTTGACTTCTAGCAGGCGAGGACACATATGTACATGTACACACACACACACACACACACACAGGTGTATCTCAGGGAAAGGATTTTGAAAATATGGCACGATGTCTTCAAATATGTCTCTCTGGCTCTCCATCTGAACTGGAGTCTGAAAGACTATATGCAGACATGGAAGGTTGGATGTTATGTCTTTACTCTGTGATGACACACTTGAGTCTCTCTTGCTAGATGTGGGTGTATTCCCTTTAAGAACCACTAGACACATGGGTGCATTCCCTTTAAGACCCAGAGTCTCACTGTGAATGATAGATGATGCCATGGTAGAATGACAACTCATTGCTCAGACTGCTTGGATTTAAATAAACTTTTTCTTAAAACCTCATCCGAGAAAAATCTCAGGCCTTTCCACTTCTCCTTTCTCTCAGGAGAATGAGGCAAGCATCTGAACCCAAGCACAGATAAAGTGAGCAAGGCTTTCCACTGGAAGGCTTCATGTTCCTATTTCATGAAGTGAACGTGTGATTTGCTTTCTTTTTCACGAACTAAACTGTGGTTTTTGAGTGCTAGCACAGATCAAGCTTCAGCTCTTCCTTGATAAACACATAGAGATGATGATTCTTATATGGCTAAGTCCATCTGTGGGCCGGAAGGCTTTGAAAAGCTTAAGATAGCACACCCATACAGCATAATTTATTATGAAGGGTCAAAGCCAGAGGCAGGAAAATGGTCTGTAAGGAGGACCAAAGAGCTCTGGCCTTCACTCTTCATTCTGAAACTCACTAATTAACGTGATCTTGCACAAATGCTCTGACCTTGCTAGGCCTCAGGTTCTGCTTCTGCAAATGCGTACAGTGTAGTCACTACCACACAATGCTACTGGACGAGTGTCAACCACATGCAATGTTGTTGGCCTGGCAATGCTCTCAACTGGCTCCTCACTACAATGCTTATCAGAGGGATGATCAGAAAGACTAGAAATATGGTCAGATGAATCATGCTCAGGGCTCTCTTTCCTCAAATCCACCCCATTCTCTTGAATGCTCCAACTGCAGGCACAGTTTCTGCCATGCTGCATATGAACTACTTGCCTGTATAAGCAGAAACTTGTGTAGGCATGAAGTAAGAGTAATAGAAATATCAGCTCTCGGGGCTGAGAAGGCTCAGTGGGGAACAGCGCTGTCCGAGGGACTGAGAGGACTTGATTCTCCCTGACCAGTGTAAACAGCTGGGCATGGGGTATGGAGACTGGGGAAATCACTGACTCACTGGTCAGCCAGTCTGACTGAAAACAACAGCTCTGAGTTCAATGGGAGACTTGGTCTCCAGGAAACACAAGTGAGTATGAAGAGAAGGCCAACCAGCACTCTTCTCTGGCCTTTCCAAGCATGTACATGGGGCATGTGCATCTGCACACCCATGTGCATGCAAAATACACACACCACACCTCACACATACACATTAAAAAAAGAATCATCAGCTCTAATCCCCCCAACTTCAATTCACAATTCAAAATAGTACATGTGAGTGAGAAGTATAAATGATCTTATTACATCTGTATTAAAACAGTTTTGTACATGGATCTCTGGCAGCAAATATATATATAATATTTATAAAATATATAATATATCATATAATATATATTATATAAATATATATAAAAAATATATATATATAATGTCAAAGTTAGTTATAGGTTTAAAAGTGGCAATAGATAAGACACTAAATAAACAGACCAGAAATCAAACAATCATATGCCAACGGTGAAGATTTACCTAACAGGAAATCATAGGCTTAGCTACAGTTAGAGACATCTGCAAGTGAAAGTTTGTGATAGGAAAACCAGAACAGAGGAACAGTTGAAACATAGCTGCGTACTGGGGCAAAAGGAGTGTGTGCTCTCTGAAAAGGAGGATTAAAATTGCAGGAGAGGATAGCTCACAGAGATGTGACTCGGTTGGTGGTAAGAGCTCTTTTTGGCACATTGCAATTGTGGTATTGTGTCCCCAGGCTCACAGAAGCTGCCTACTTGGCAGCTTACTTCTGGGGAGTATTGACTTAAAAAAAGAAAGCCAACACTGAACATCTGGCTGAAGATCCTTTCCGTGGAAGACATATTAGCTAGGAGGTTTTATTAAACATTAAATCCATCTGGGGGCAGACTGTTGCCTAGGTACCTTCTATAGCAATTGGATTTTAATATCTAGAATATAAAACTGACCAAAGGCCAGAACAATAAAGTGTCTGGGTGAACCTAAAAAGCCAACAAAGTGCCAGGCCTCTCAATTACTCAAATTCTGAAACTCAAGTGAAAAGTTCAATGGACTATGGAGACTTTGAACCAAGACCACTCACAAGCCCCCCCCCCAAGACTGCTTCCTGTAACCCTGGTACTAAGGCTGAAAGGAAGTTTGCTATCACTGTGGCTGAGAAATGATTTCCAGTTCATAACATTATGGTATATGAGGCAAAGTGTGAGGCCTTGCTCTCTGCCTGAAGGATGGTCTCTAGCAGACACTGGCCATGCTCAGGGACAATGCTGTGGGTGGACCTAGTATCACTGCCTGTGATGGTTTACTTAACTGCATGTGGACCACTGCAGCTGCCCATGCAGGCAGGAGAAAAAACCTAGCATCCACCTCCAGTGTGGAGTGCAAGGTCACACCAAGTTTTCTTTCTGACTCTCAGAATATGAATAAGGAAGAAAGAAGCAGCAGAATCCAGTTCCAAGTGAAAGAAAAAACTCACTGGTTCCTGCCTGCACTAGGGGAGGTATGACCCTGGGCCACATATTTAACAACAATTATGGTGATAATAACAACTGCCTACCATGGAGATCTGGGTTGCCAGTGCTATTTAGCATTTAGCATACTTTAATCTTTAAGCTTAAACATCCTCATGTATAAATTGAGGATAATAATGTATACCTATTTTACCTGCAAGTTGAGGCAGCAGGGTCCAAAGAACATGGTTTCCAACAGACATGTTTAAAAAATGTTACCGATGATTTCCACGATTTGTTCTTATCTTAGTTTACTCCTCCCTAACATAGGGATGAAGTCACTTACCTCCAAGGCCAGCAGTGCAGAAGTTGACAGTAAGCCAGGCATCTACTGGTGTGTCACTAGGATGTGACCAATCCATGTTGATAC
Source organism: Zapus hudsonius (assembly GCA_004024765.1). NCBI lineage: Eukaryota > Metazoa > Chordata > Mammalia > Rodentia > Dipodidae > Zapus > Zapus hudsonius. The sequence continues at coordinate 29,106 of PVHP010012026.1, forward strand.
CCTTTCTATTTCACATGTGAACTGCAGAGCCCCAGCAGGAGTTGCTCAATGTCTCCAGTATTTAAAGATGTACTTCCTTTCACAATGGTCATTTTTTTCCAGCATACAATCCAGTGAGGGATACTACTGTTATTCCCATTTAACAGGTGGAGACACCGAAGCACTGAGTTTAGGTAATTTGCCCAGAGTCATGGATGACACTATCATCAGCCTGAATTCCTAGGCTGTCCTATGTATGACAGGACAGTGCAGGTAGGGTCAGCGCATTTGAGAGCCCACAGTCGGATGCGATCTCTTACAGAGAGAATAGCGCCGGATCCTCTCACAAACTACATTGTATTGGCTAACATCAACTTCTGAAATAACATTTCTTAGAATTCTTAAAAGAAAAACTACATTTTAAATTGTGCACCTACAACTAGCTAGTTCATCTTGTTTTGTATGGAAATACCATAATTAAATGAATGACTCCCACACATCTTATAAGAAATCAAACCCATGAGTTTTGATTTCAACCATAATTTCAAATCCAAATTCACTTACATGCTTTTCTCTGTACATAGGTCTGTCTCTCTACAAACATATGCATATCTAAGGGCAGTAGTAGTGTGATCTCTGTGGTTAATCTAATACCTTCTATGCCCAACACTCGAAATATCCCTCCTTATTTCGAATACTCATTGTCTAGCATCCATCCAGCAGGGCTGTATGGTATTTCAAAGAATCCCTCTTACAAATTTAATCAACTGAAGTATTAAGCATCAATGATGGTAATCTATTGCTCTGCTTAAAAGGAATCTCTAGGGGACAGCCAGGAAAGAAAGGTTAAAGATGTCTATCCTTCAAAGTAGGACGCTGCAGCTACCTATAAATCATGCCCTTTGTTTATTGAGATAATTAAGCCCATCAGTGCACTTAACTTTCAGACTCAACAATTGTCTGGCATGAACAATTTCCACTTTTTCTAAAACAAAGGGGATGTGTTCAAACAGGGATCCCTGTGCGTGCACTGGGCACAATGCATGCTATTTTAAAACATGATTTATGTGTCTAATTCCTTGGGCTGCCTTGAAAAAATATACTGGCTTCTTCCTCTCATACTGCCTATTAGGAGCACACACTCCAATTTGAAGAGTGCACTATGTTTCTGGGGCACAGGCCTCTCTATCCTGTCAGCGTTTTCAGCTGGACTTTAAACAAATGGAGAGGAGAGACACACTGCAGACACTGCAGAGGTAGTTACCCAGTCAGGAGGAAGGCTTACATAAGAGGTGCAGGGCAACCCAAAGGCCAGCTTCTGAGACTTCCCCACATTCCAAAGCTGGTGAAATCACACGCACATAGCGTTTTACTCATTTCAGATGCCTTACAGCACAAACCCTCCGTTGACATCTAGGTTGTCCCCCCACCACCACCTAAAGAACTAGGCTCCAATTGTGGGGATGTCATAACTTCTGCTTAGGGGGAGTCAAGAGGGACGCGCGGGAAGCCTGCAGGCCTGAGCCAGAATGTCTCGGCAGTGCAAGTCCTCCTGGGGAATCTCAGGAGAGCCTCCCAGCACGGAGGTGGTCCTCCGGGGGATCCCAGGAGAGCCTCCTAGCATGGAGATGGTCCTCCCGGAGGATCCCAGGAGAGCCTCCCAGGACGGAGGTGGTCCTCCGGGGGATCCCAGGAGAGCCTCCTAGCATGGAGATGATCCTCCCTAGAGGATCCCAGGAGAGTCTTCCAGCACGGAGGTGGTCCTGGGGGGGGGGAATCCCAGGAGAGCCTCCCAGCACGGAGGTGGTCCTCCCAGGGTGAGGGGATCCCAGGAGAGCCTCCCAGCACAGAGGTGGCGGACGCTCCCCCCCCCCCGCAACCTGCAGAGTCCAGGAGCTGGGCACGTGCAAGCAGCAGCGGGCCAAGTCCGTCGGAGCACCTGTCCGGTCCTAGCATTTCCAGCCACGCAACGGCAGAGCCCGGAGCCAGCCCAGAGCCCTCCCGTGCCAGGTCGCCTGGTCCCTCCCCTGCAGCCTGGGACCCCTCACGCCGCCCACGGGAGCCTGTCACCGTGGCCTGCCACTACAGGAATGAACACGACCCTCTTCTTCCCAGGGCTCGCGGCAACTTCGGAAACTAAGTCAACTTACTGGGGCGCAGCAGGCCGGGGTCTTCCGGGGGCTCCGCGCAGCCCGGGTCTCCCCGCGGTGGCCGGCCGCCGCCCCCTCCCCGCCGCCGGGGCTCGGCTCGGCCGTGCGGGGCGCCGCGCTCTCTCGGGCGCACCGGGCGGGCGGGCGGGAGCCACGGCTCCGAGGCACCGGGCGGCCGCGGGCGCACGACGGACGGCTGCGATGCGAGTCCCGGGTGCGCGTCTGCGGCTCCGAGGCAGTTCGCCTCCACACTGCCCCCCGCACGAGAGGCGTCGACGCGCGGCACGGCCGCCGGGCGGTCCCGGAGGAGCGGTCACATCGCCCTGCGCCGGGCAGCAGAGCGGGCGGCTGGCACCGCGGTCGCCGCGCCGCGCCGCGGAGAATGACAGCGCCGAGGCGGAGCGGCGCGCGGGGCGCGGGGCCCAGTGCGCATGTCCCGGGCCGCTGCGGCACGTCACGGGAGGGCGGGGCGGCGGGGCGGGGCCGCCCCCGGCCGACGCCCCCACCCCTCGCCCGGCGCGCTGCTCGCTGGCGGGGTCGGTGCTGGGGGTCCCTGGTCTTAGCTTTGGGAAACCTAGAGCTCTGTAGTGGAGCCGGGCTCCCCGTCCATTGCCCCCTAAGAAGTGGTCCCAGGGGAGTCCCCCAAAGCCAGGGTAACTCAGGTGATGATGGCTTAGCCCCCACGGGCTGCGATACAGAAAGGTAACTTCAGCAGCTAGCTGGTAAGCACCCTTTGCCCTGGCCGCACCCCCAGAATAAACACCTGAGACTCTCTAGGTGTGGCCCAGGTATGCAGGCCCCGAAGCTTCTCAAAGCTTCTGAAGTCTCTGGTGCGTCAGATTCTCCCCGGGGATCCGGAAAGACAGAGATGCCCATACAGACTCTGGGTCCGGAGGATGGGGAGGTCCTTCGTCCTAGAGAGAGACCATCGCTGCACGGTAGAATCCTAGAGCTGCAGAGTCCCTGGGAGAGCTAACCTTGAACACTAGAGCACACATTCCAGGCCCTCCCCAAGGTGGCTCTGTTTCAGTCACAAGCCACAGGTGGGGCTCTGGAATTCCACGTACAGCCAGTGCTCCAGAGAAATCTGATGGGGTTTATTGAGATCAGATTATATGTTGTGTATTACACCCACACCCCGGAGTTGGGAATAGAGTTTCATAGTGACTAAGAGCCATACCAGATAGAGAACCAGGACTTGTGAATCCAAGTCATTCCAAACCCACTGGTGCTTTTTCTGACTAGTGCATGTTTTCTACTACCATTACTTAGCATTCCTTAGCACATAAAAACTCATAAGTTACTTATATGTATATATAAGTATATACATATATACATGTATATACACTATTGAATATACCTGTATCATCGGTAAATGGATCATGAAGTTGGTTGGGTAAAGAAATCATTCAGGATAGGGGTAGGAGAGCGATTGAATAAGTGATATTAATATGTTGCAGAGGGAAGATGTGTAGAAGACTTTAGACTCAACCTATAGCTTAGAAAGGTACTTTGAAGACAAGAACGCAGGGACCAGGCTTGGCTTCCTGCTTCAAAAGATGGTAAGAAACTCGAGTATTTAAGATCATATACAGGTGTTGATTTCATTACATTATGGTATTAGTTACTTTTCTTATCCGTGTGACAAAATACCTGACAACAGCAATTTAAGAAGGAAAGAAGAAAGGAAGCAAGGAAGGAAACAAGGAAGAAAGGAAGGAAGGGACTCATGGTTTGAGGGCACTCACTTTCTCATTCCTATTCATTCTGGGACTTGAGACCAAAGATGCTGCCCACATTCAGGTGAGTCTTCCCTCCTTAGCTAAACCTGGCTGGAAATGCCCTCACAGACATACCCAGAGGTCTGTCTCTAAATCACATCAAGTTGACAAGGTTAACCATCACAGTTACCTCCTTGAATCTCACAGTGGTCTCTTAAATAAGATTTAAAAAATTATCAATCCCATTTCACATATTAAAAAGTATACTCTAAATATATTAGGCTTTCAAGAGGAAGCATGCATGTGAGCGTCGATGTGGCTAAGGAAAAAGATTTGGATCCTATAAAGAAAATGCTTTCTGCATTTACCATTCATGTATTTTAAAGACTATGCCCATTTTTTTTTAGTTAGAAAAGCTTTCACTTTTATAGGAACGAAATACATTTTCTATCTTCAGCCAGTTTTGTAGCTTTACATACATATTGGGATTGCAAAATGTCATTTCAAGAACATTCTAGTTTTGCATCTATTGAAGTTACATAGTGCAGGCTTTCCCTTGGAGTTCGAAGGGCAATGCTCACATTTTCTGGTGACAAGTGTAATTACCATCCTCATTTTACCCAGGATAAGTGATTGAGACAAAATCACTAATCCCGGCAGGAGCCAGCCTCTGGTATCTGTCTCTTTCCTCTGCTCTTTTCACCAAATGACATTCAGAAGATTAGTTTTCATTTCCAAATTGCTCATGCCAAGATTTTTCCACCAGCAAATGAGAGCTCAAATGTATTGCAACGTCAGTTCTTGTCGTTGTAGCCATGGAGTGTACTACCAGTCTGAAAAGTTTTGGAGGCATATTATGAAATGCATATGCAATCTAACCCAGAGATCAGCAGTGTCAACTGCAACCTGCCTGACTTTATCTTTACTTCTCAGGTAATTCTTCCATTAGAACTAATCTATTTTTTAAGGAATACATTAAATCATAAAGCTTTCTTATTTTTTATTTGAAAGCAGAGAGAGAGAATGGACACTCGAGCTACTGCAAACTTCTTTTTTACTTAACATATTTTTATTTAATAACTAAACAATTTGTACCATTTATAATGTAGCAGATCTTTCATTTATCAGGAACTTCATTTCTTAGGAATTAATTTGGCATTTATTTCATAATCAAAATATTAGTGGGCTAGAGAGATTGCTCAGTGGCACTTGCCTCCAGTGCCTAAGACCCCAGGTTCAATTCCCCAGTGTCCACATAGGCCCCTGGTGCTTCTCTCTCCCTCTCTCTCTCTCTCTCTCTCTCTCTCTCTCTCTCTCTCTCTCTCTCTCTGTCTCTCTCTCTGCATTTCTCTGCTTGAAAATAAATAAAATATTTTTTAAAAGTTTAAATATATATATATATATATATATTAGTGCTGGGCTTGGAGAGATAGCTCAGCAGTTAAGGCACTTGCCTGCAAAACCTGACAACCCTGGTTCAATTCCCCAGTGTCCACATTAAAGCCAGATGCACAAAGTGGCACATGATTCTGGAGGTTGTTAACAGTGGCTGGAGGCCCTAGTATACCCATATTCTCTCTCTCTTTGTGTGTGTTTGCAAATAAATGAATAAATCTTTTTTAAAAACCTAGCAGGGAAAACATTAAATACTTCAGCTCCATGTCTGGCATCAAGTTCTCATGATCAAACCCATTGGACTCCAAAAGGCTTGGCAGCTCTGCCCCTCCACCTGTGCTCTTGTTTCCCCGGGGCAAAAACCATCCTGACTCAGCAGCTTTCCTTGGCAGATGTCCCATAGTCCTTCCTGGAACATCCAAAATCCTGGTGTCTCCACTGCAACACATGGTTCAACTTCCCACCTTCATGCAATAACCTCATAAGGTGTCTCTGCAGGGACTTCAATCCTGCCTCAGTGGCTCTGCAGAACCATCACATATCCCATGATCCTCTATTTTCTGTGTCTTCATGTACTTCCAAAACCAGTACCAGAGGAATGATGCTGCTAAATCTTTCTTTTTTCTAGGGGAAATAAAGCCTGATGTTGAGGAGCAAGATTCTTCATCGTTTACCTTCAGACTCCCTCCTTTCAAAAGAATCACAATTCTCCTGTTGTCCCAGTGCTGAGGAGCTGGCCACTTCTCATGGTGGTGATCTCTTAAGTAACTGCAGGTGAAGTGGCTTCTGTCTCTGAGCTGAGATCTGAACTAATTCACATTTCTTCCCATATCAAACTTTATATTTATCCATACATTCTATTTTTCATATCCTTCTGCTCTATATGTTCCTTTACTAAACACATAGTTCATTACTTTTAAATTCAACTTTGCTCAAGTTCTCAGGACACAGACAGAATGTAGTAGCCTGCCTCTTTGCCAGAGTATCACATAAACTGTCTCTAGCCCAAGTCATGATAAAGTTCTTTTTTTCCCCTGTGAAACCTCACAAGCTGAGGTTTCACACTTCTCTCTGCATTTTGGTCTTTCAAACTCTTACCAAAATAGCCAATCAACCCCTTCATAGCATTGTAAAGGTTCTTTATTCCAAAGTTCCAAATTCTTCCACATTCATCCTACAAACCAGTTCCAAAAGACAAAAAAACAAAACAAAACAAAACAAAAAACCCACAGGTCAATTAAAACAACGGACTCACTTCTTGGTACCAATTTTTATAGCAGCTGCCTTCTTATTGCTGTGACAAGGAAAGGTTTTATTTCCTGCTTACAGTTTCAAGAGGAAGTTTCATCATGGTGGGGAAAGCATGACTGGAGCAAAGAGCCAGACATTCTATCTTTTTGGTATCTACAGAAATGAAGTAGATAGAGAGAGTGAGCTAAGTGCAGCAAGTTAGGCTGAAAGAAGGAAAGGCTTATTTTGGCTTCTGGGTTGAGAGTACAGCCCACTGGGGTGGGGAAGCCTGGCAACAGGAGTAAGAGACAGCTGGTCACATTGAGTCTGTAGTCAGAAAGCAGAGAGAGATGAATGCTGATGCTCAGCTCACTTTTTTTAAAATTTTGTTCAGTCTAAGGCCCTGTCCCGTGGCATGGTGCCCTCCATCTTCAGGGTGTCTTCTGTAGTTTAAAGCTCTCTGGAGCTGCCCTTGCACACATACCTAGAGGTGTGTCTCCTAGGTGATTCTAAATCTAGTCAAGTTGACAATGAAGATTAACTGTCACATACACAATTGTCAATCAATTTTCTTAGGTACCAACAATTCCAATCAAAGATATTTATCTACATACTGTTTGAATTAACTATTGACTTTAAGTAATCTAGGGTTCAATTTTATAAAATGACTAATTAGTATGTCCCATTACTATTGTATTTCAAGACACTGTAATTAGCTTCAAACACGTGAAAAAATATGCAATAGTGCCTTAATATTGACTTGCATGTAGAATTTATTTCTTGTTGCTATTTTTTTATATGGCAAGAATAGAAAATAACATTTTTTTTCTCTGAGGTTTGTGCTATTTATGGGCTGGAAAAGCCTGCTCTTTGACAGAATTTCTTCATCCAACGACCCTAAAAGTGCCAATAGTGAGGTTTTCAATTTCACAGACACCATAAACTGCTCCAAATCTATTCTTTCCTCATTTAGGAAGTTGTATCTGGGAGATATGTACCTATATATGTATGTACATATATATGCATACACACATATATATGATAGATAACATAATATATATCTATATATAACCCTTTTGTTAAGAAGCATAGGCCGGTTATTAAACTGAGAATTCTTACCTTTTATTAATTATAATTCTTCCTCCATTTCACTCAAAGGGATTCTTGGACATGGAAATTCTCAACTCTTGCCTACTTCATAGACGTAGGCTGGATAAGATAGTTCAATGTGACTGGAGGGACTGAGACAGAACTTGGTACAAAGAAATTAAATACCACTTAATGAAAATCTTGCCACAAAAATATATACATATTGTGCTTGACGTATGGATATGATTAATTACTAAGCTTGCATTCTTTGAATCCATGCAGTGGATAGCTCCACTGGAAACCATCAGTGAGTCCCTAGCAATGGGGATTAAGAGGGGGTGAGCATTCTTTTTCCTGAGAAACTTTTTCAAACTTTTGAAAAGCCCAATTTTTCTTGCCCTAGTACACTATGGAATGTCTGCATTTCAAATGTTCAGATGCAAATTAGTTCATTTGGAACTTGGAGAAGATGATATAATACATAATTTAGATTTCAGTGTTAGCTCCAAAATGTATTCAAACCTACAAATGAAATAGAAAGTTATGGTTTATTCTCCATATCCACAGATTCTGAACCTAATGATTCCAACAGACCATGGGTTGAAAATACATTGGTAGGGGGAGAATATAATTTATGGTAAGGCATTTGCTTAGCTTTTGTGAGGTCTAGATTCAATCCTCAGAACTGTAGAAAAATGAAGGAGATGAAGAAGAGAAGGAGGAGAAAGAAGAGAAAAAGAAAAAAATAAATTTGTGTTTATATAGACTCCCCCCTTTATTTTCTAAACAATACAGTTTTGCACTATATTAGGTAGTATAGTAATACAGAGATTCTTCAAAACATAAAAAGGGTCTGGGGTTATAGCTCAGTGGTAGAATGATTGCCTTATATGGGAAAGGCCCTAAGTACCATCACACACACACACACACACACACACACACACACACACACACACACACACACACAGAGAGAGAGAGAGAGAGAGAGAGAGAGAGAGAGAGAGAGAGAGAGCACCATCTTACAAGAGGGACTTGAACATCAGCAAATTTTGGTAGCTATAGTGAACCAGTCCCCCTTGGATAAAACAGGACTGGTCCACTGGTAATTATAATGCAAGCCTGGAAAGAAATAAGTCTTGGTGAAAACTCTGGTCCAATGTAGGAGTGGGTTTTGGAAATGGAGGCTGGAATTCAGGGACAGAGAGGAAGAATGGAAGTGGCCTTTTCGGTGGTTGAGGTGCCCCTGGTGGAGAGTGATTTCTAGCAGCTGATAAGGTGGTAAGGTGATAAGGTGGGGACATAGTTTGTGACTGAGAAGATTCAGATTTGCCTGAATTAAAACATTGGAGGTTACACATCTGACTTGATCTATAGAAATGATTAGAAATTCAGGAGATAGCAAATTCCTTAAAACTTATTTCCTAAAATAAGCACTTCCAAGAACTACTACTACTACAGAAATGGATTTCAATTTCACTCTCTAAGAATCCCTCGCCCTCAGCTGTCCATGAGTAGGAGGAGAGAGCTGTTTCTCGAGGCCTTGTAGTCCAGTATAAACCACACAGGTTCATTGACTCAGCAACTGTCAGTTGACAGCATATGCTGCTCCTTTGATTAGTAACCCAAAGTGGCAACACCTTCAAGAGCATAGTATGTTCCTAATGCTTGCTTGCTGTTAATGAATGGATTTGAACAAAAACAGTCTTTCCTAGGGCTAAAATCTCTACTCAGAGGTCTCTTGGTGTCTATTTTATCATTTTATTATAACGATTGGCTACAGTTTGTAAGAGCATTTTTCCTTTGCTGACAAACAACTTAAGTGTCACTTTGAGGCTCCTCTGAGACAGGAGAATCATGAGAGAAGTCTCACGGGGAGATGAAGCAAAGCCTGCTAAAGGAACCCTGTGGTACATGTACTACTGAGAAAAAGGCAGGCTTAAGGACTTGGTACTTCCAGATCTTTCTACTGGGAGAAAGAAATTGTGGTAGCAAGATACAGTTCTTACAAAGGTGAAAACAGATTATCTTCAGGAACTGTCATGTTGCAGATGGAAGGGTGGGCAGTCCCATGGTCCTGTGTCCATCTGACCTCACATATCCCTTACATTTCTGTTCTGACATCAAACATTCAAGATGTGTGGCTGCAAAGCTAATGTGGATAATCAGAAGGTGGAAGAGAATTCTTTAGGCTCATTCTCCCTTCCCTTGCCTTCATACTTCAATATGACACAATTTGAATAGAAAACTGTGTTTCACAAGTTATAAACTATGTAGCAGCCAATATATAGAATATCTGGACAACTGGGTAAGAAAGATTATGAAATGAATGAAAGCTTCAATTCCAAAGAAAGTACTTGTGCAGTCTCCAATGTAGGAAAAAATTGCAAAAGATTTTTAGTGACTGATTCTTTTCTGTGTGTCTTGCTCTGTTCTTCATCTACTTTCATGCTGACCTTTGTGGCACTGGTTCAGAGAGTGACTTCTGCTCTCAGCCCTGTGCCCTCCCAGGAGTGCAAGCCATCAGACATTGTGATAGATGACAGAGAGGAAACAGCATGCAGGGCTTTCTCTTCCAGCTAGCACCGCGCAGGAATGGAAAGATAGGCATTGTACATGTGGCTCTTTTCTCTGCCTGAACAAGGTTCCTGATCTGGATCGTCCTGGTTATTCTCTGATAAAGTCAGCCATTTAGTTGACTCCTATCTCCCTATGAGGAAGGAGCATTCAGCTCTCTTCCTCTCTTCCCTACTCCTAAAGAAGAGAACACCTTTGATGGAGGGGTGATTGTCAGAAGTAATGAGGGCCAGAGTGTGTCAGCTTTCAAGATTCCCATATACTTGGTCCAACCTCCTATTCTGGGCTGGGGATGTGTGCTTGCCTAGGGTTCTCAAGGCACTGGGTTTGATGCCCAATACTTAAAAATAAAACAAAACAATACAGAAAAACAAGAAACCCTACAATTCTGAATAGGTGACAAAGCTGGCTTTTTGGGTGATATTGTTGGTGATCAGACCCTCAGTGAAATCTCACCCACATTCTTCCAGGGACAAATAAAAGCACAAAGATCAGCCTGATAGAATGGCAAGGGACCTTGAGAATTTTACAGCAATCCACATAGAAGAATTCCCACAGGCAAAAAGCCATAAAATAAACTATCACTCCAAGATGTCTTGTAAAAACAGCAGTTGCTTTTAGAAATATTTAATCCCAAATTCCACTGAAGTGCACATGGTATTTCCTGTTTCTGGAAGTAGAGGAAAATGAAGCTCTGTTTGAAAGCAAGCAAGTAGAGCCAGATGTTGGTGTTGGTAACAATCTGCAGAGTCTGGCTTCCATGTGGTGCAGACAGGGAGATGTGGGACAGCTGTCTGTGGCCCTGGGAGCCCAGTTTCTCTTGGAGAACAAGAGAAAGAGAGTAAAGGGGCTGTTTTGTTTATATGAACAAGAAGACAGCGGAGTCCGATAGATGTTATTGTAGTCTGTCGAGCCAGCAAAAGCAATTTAAAATAATTTTTCTCTTCTTTTGACACACTTGCTTCATTCACATTACTTATTCCAAAAATCTTCAGTACGCAACCAAATTCAGTGACTTTTTTTAAAATTTTTTTTCAGTGACTTTTTAAAAAGAAAATTATTGACCATTCCCTTTTGAAGCTGATCATAGATAATCTTATTATAGCTTATATTAATAATTAGACTTATTGATAAATCAATATTTAGATATATTAACAATTAGATTTTTCTGAAAACATGTGATTAGCCTTCTTAATTAAAATGACTTTTGGAAGACTTCCGGTTAAAATGAAGAAATAAAAGCCACATCAAAGAAACCTGGGGAAGAAAGAGGCAAGGTACTGCACAACATACTCTTCCACCAGAAAGTAAGGAATTATTAACCCAGGTGAGACCCCACCGACCCACCATCAGAAGAACAGGAGTGACCTGGAGCTTCCAACAATCATACAATCAGCAAGGATTGTGATCCAGCCTGGTATGTCTGGGAAGAGCTTCTACTAGCCTATGATCTGGGCAGCCTGAGCCTACAACAGCAGAACTATGGGAAGGGGTTCTCCCAGTCACACTGGCCATGCAAAATCAAAAAACTTGAATAAGGCAACAGGACCAACTGAGCAGGTCCAGATCAACTTCAGACAACTCCCCATAGCCTCCCCTCCTACAACCACCAGCACTGGGAACCAATAGAGATCTCAGGATACCAAGGGATCAGAGGTACGCCTCCCTCACATAGCACTCAACACAGCTGTCTTGCTGGGCTGACTGACTTAACCAGCTGGGCTGAGCCCACGGTGCACTCAATGTAGGGCATTTGCATAGCAGGCACATTCAACAACTTGGGTCACTCCTGTCATTACTCTGGGAGGGATACAGAAGCCATATCTGGCAACTGGAGCTCCTGCCCTGAAGATGTAACTTCTGATATACACATCTAAGAATACAGCTGATAACTAGAAAAAAAAGTATCAAAATAATTGAGGTGCAAAAATCTCTATGCAATAATACAAGATATACAATATAATTAACTTAATGTAAGTCCTTCAAAAATTATAAATCCAACAATAATGACCGCCAGTGAGACTGAACTGGATGAAATGCCAGACAGAGAATTCAAAAGAATGATTTTATATGAGCTTAAAGAAATCAAAGGAATCAATATAGAAAACAAACTCCTGAAGGAATCACAAGAAAACACGGGAAATCCATTTAATGAAATAAGTTAGATCAATATAAGAAATGAGTAAGGAAATAGAAACAGTGAAGAAATATCAATCTGAAATACTAGGAATGAGAAACACAAGAAGGCATTAAAAACTGATAGGAAGTCTCACTAACAGAATGGATCAAGGACAGGAAAGACTATCTGAGCTTGAAGACAAGGTAGCAAATCTAGAGCATTCCAACAATGAGAATGACAAAAATGAGAAGGTATGAGTGGGAATTTCAAGACATTTGGGACACTATGAAGAGATCAAACTAAAGAATTAAGGGTATAGAAGGAGAGGAATTTTAATCTAAAGGCATAGAAAGTATTTTTAACAAAACCATAGAAGAAAATTTCGAGGTGCCAGTACAGAAACAAGAGACATTCAGAAAACTGAGCAGACAAGACCGGAAAGTGCCCTCTCCTCACCATATTATAGTTAAACTACTAAACACACAGACCAAAGAAAATGTACTGACAGTATGAGAATAACATTTAGTCACCTATAAAGGCAAGCCCATTAGTACAACAGCAGATTACTCAACAGAAGTTAAAAGCCAGAAGAGCTTGGAGTGATGTATTCCAAGTTCTGAAAGACAACTGCCTAGACTACTGTATCCAGCCAAGCTATCTGTCATAATTGAAGGAGAAATAAGAACTTTCCATGACAAAAACAGGCTAAAGGAATGCATGACCATTAAGCCAACTTTACAGAAAATACTTGAAGGGATCCTTCAGTCTGAAGAGAAGGAAAAGCATACACATGAGACCACAAGAAAGAATAAATGGTGCTTGAATAATAGTTAATGCAAGAGAGTAACAAAAATAGCAAGTGCCACAAAAACAAGAATGGAAAGAATACACACCTTTCAATAATAATTCTCAATATCAATGGTCTCAATGCCCCAACCAGGAGACAGATTTGAAGCCTGTATTAAAAGGTAGGATCCACTGCTGTCTTCAAGAAACCCACCACTCCATAAGTCAGACACTGTGTTAGGAGGAAAAGATGGAAAATGGTAGTTCAAGCAAATGGACCTAGGAAATAAGCAGGAGTTGCTGTTCTAATATCTTACAGGATAGACTTCAAACCAACATTAGTTCGAAGAGATAAATAAGGTCGCTTTATACTGATTAAGGGAACAACTTAATAAGAGGACATTAATGCTTAACATATATGCACCAAATATTGGTGCACCCAATTTCATTAAATAAACACAGATAAAGTCTAAAGTCACAGATAACTCCAAACACAGTAATAGTGGGTGACTTCAATATCCCACTCTCATGAATTGGCAGGTCATCTGGGCAAAAAATAAATTAAAAAGCACTGGGATTAAAGGAGATCATAGAACAAATGGACCTCACAGCCCTCTACAGAACATTCCATCCAAGTGCTATAGAATACACATTCTTTTCAGCAACACATGTAACTTTCTCTAAAATAGGCCATATATGAGGACACCAAGCAAATCTTAACAAATATAGGAAAACTGCAATAAGTCCTTATACTCTGTCTGATCAAAGCGGGGTTAAACTACAAACCAACAACAACAATGAATTTCTCTTCTTCACTTTTCTATCCATAAGACTTTTCTTGCTTTTTGGTTTTATTGGTGTTTTGTCTAAATTCTCCTTTCCCTTTTATGTTCTTCAACTACTAACCATCACCTAAGACCTAATTCATACTCTACCATGTCCACGACATTGACCTTGGTCATCCAAGTTGGAGGAGGCTATTCTGTGAGAGCCTGAAGGATCTTTCATCTATCTCATCACATGGTGCTTCCCTAAATTGCTCTGTAGTACAGACATCAGTGTGTGTCTCAACAGCTCAACCAAGAGAAAGCTCCTGCAGGCAGGGAGACAGGCAGGCAGGCAGTATATCTCAAACTTACTTCTTGTATATCTTACCCCCTTCCACTCCTTAACTATCAATTACTTTATACAATGTCAAAAATGATTGTCCACGTTCATTTCTATGATAGTGTTGATTGTGATCATGTTTGGTTGGAATACAAAGCGTAGGTTACAGAGATGCGATAGACAGAGAAAGAATGCTCAGAACAGTTCATTGCCTGACTGGGATTTCAAAACAGAAAACTGTCAAGATTTTTCATTATATGCTTAATTACATCTGAGTTATAGAGTGAGGGCTTGGATTAAAGAGCAAAAATTAAATTCTAATTCCTAGAGCTGTGATAGGAGGTATGGGCCAGTTTAATGTTGAGATTTAGTTGCTACTTAAGTCTATGTGAAGAGTAATCAGTATTTCCCAGCAAGTGACAATGGACTAGACTAAACCCAGAGCCTGGAGAAGGGACTTCTCCAGTTCTCAGTTGTGATTGAGAGAAGATCATCAATAGGAACATGAAGGACAGTGGGGCAGAAAATCAAGCAAAGCATTTGCTGCAATGTCTTCTTCTTCTTTTCCTCCTCTTCCTCCTCCCCTTCCTCCCCCTCCCCCTC